>JAQIVE010000307.1:0-42020 GCA_034698285.1 Sminthurinus bimaculatus | reverse complement strand
GGCTGCAGATATACTGAGAATCAGAGTTGAGAGCGGCATGCAACGAAACGTATAGCCTGCCCATACATTATACCACTTGACGAAAGATGAGAAAATTATTTAATTTTATAGACCCATCAAATATCGTTATTCCTTATCAACAGTTTATATACTACAAGACTAGTTGAGGAGAAAAAAATGAGATATACGAAGGAACCTTATCGATTACCAAAAATGACGATTCTTTAGTGTATTTTTCAAGTGTCTGTAGTCATGTCATGAAATGTGATTATTAATTATTTTCTATTTGCTGGTGACGGCCATTAATAAAAAATGTAGCAATAGAAGGATATGAAATTAAAAAATTAATGGAATATAAATGGTGGAATATTATGAGGGGTTGAAATCTCCAAGTGATTAGCTGGAGAATGAAGAGAAGTCATTAAAATTATAAAATTATGTCTCTTTCTCGCTGCATACACTTACAGCTTTATGGAATATGTACAGTTTTTAGCACTAAATCGAACCCACAGTTTGTATTTTTTTACGTAAAAAAGAATCATGTCAAAGGTCGGTCAACATCTACAATTTCTTCGCCTTGGTTTATCTTTGCATGTTTGTTTCATTTCAAATATGGTTGCTCGTGTAATAAAATATTATTTAATTTACCTTTTAAAGACATTTTAATACCAAGTTGAGAGATACTAATTATGCACGTATGTAGTAGTTTGGCTATTTATAAATATTGGTTGAGCTGACTTTATTTTTCCTTATCATTCATTTCTGCTTGAAAAAGTTATTATTGCTATGCTCATGCTATATTATAACAAATCATAAAGAAAGCCCATGCTACAATTTTGTCATTTATTCATCATTTTTTCGTTATATGTGTGATGAACAAAGTATTTATTTTCTGATTAATATGTATATTACACCAATTTGTAATTTATGGGGCAATAAAAGCGTATCAAAAGAAATATTACTGTCTATTAATATGACTTTTGAAAAAAGTAGAAACGGTTGACATTTATCCAGGGGAATTTTCGCACTTGTTTTCATGCCACATCGCAGTTAATAGCTGACTATTAGTTCATAATTTATTTACAAATGATATTACACATGCTATTAAATTTAAATGTTCCTATTTTTACATCCGAAAATAGAAAAAGGAGGTTTTTTGGGTTGATTTGGTGTGTTACAAAATAATGATACAGATAAATTATGGCTGAGTTTTTCCTGTTTTCTACTTTTGTCTACCACTTACTAATGTTGTATTATTGTTGAAAATAATGTAAGGAGAACTAAGCATCTTATTCTATTATGCTGGTAATCTTTGGGAGAAGTAAGACAAACACGTCTGACTGTGAGTGACTGACAGAGTCTATTCAAAAGATTTCATTTGTTTCATTTAATTAACGAAAGAAGGGTATTACATATCGTATTTGATTGCACAAACTGTACCTTTCATATACAATGCATAGATATACGCAGATAGTTGCGGAATTAAAAAAAAGTTTATGCTGAACTCTCCTTGGCAGATCCTTATAAGACTTTAACAATCTTTGATCTTAATCTTTCCTTAAATATATCATAATTATAATATTGTTGTGCATGCTCTTTGAATGTACCTGACAAAGGGCAGAAAACAGTTTGTAAAACTCATCAGAAAAGACAAGCCCAATGTTTTTTACTATGATTTTTGAAAATCAGACCTTTCTCAATACTATCAATATTTACAATTGCATTTGATTTAGAAAATGAAATGTTTGCAATATTTTTATGCATGTGTATATTTTATTACTTGCTAAACCACTCCTTTTCAGGCATCATAATAAAAATAATGATACAATGCCTTTATTGAAATGTAACGAATCATACTTAGTGTGTATTCATTTAGCATCACAAGTGTATCAATATCTGCACAGCATTTAGTTGGAGAAAAGTCTCGAATATAAATTTGGTTCACCTGGTTAGGTTTCAAATGCAGTATGAAATACAAAATCTTATTCAAGGATATTGTGTGCTATTATTACTGCCAGAATGCAATTTTTAGGTTGGCCAAGCACACACTAGCATTCATATTGTAGTTGAGACTATTTCTCATCTTTGTTGTTTTTATGCATACTACCTGTGTACGGAACAGTAAAAAAATTAAACAGTATAATTTTCTTGTTCAGCGAGAAATTTATATCTTTTCCTCAATTCCTCAAGTTAAAAGCTGGTAAAGATTTTAATCTCGTCATTTTTAAAGTCATCCTTACACTATGATGACGAAAATGTTAATAGGTAATAAAGCATGAAAAAAAGATGTTCACTTTTTATGTGCAGACTGGAGGAAAAACGGTGAGAACAAGGGTAATGACAAATAATGAGGTTTAATAATAATACTATTGATAATGGTGATACATAAACATTAAGATATTATGTTACATCAAGCATCGATAGTGCCAAAAAGTGTACAAAATTTAGAAGCCATCATTGCATACCGAACTTTTGCACATTTGTGTCTCTAACGCTCCAGACTTTATCGTTTTCCCACATTTGAAAGTCTAACCTAAAGGCTGTTTATCAATCTGGATCCTTGCAATTTACAAACTTGTATTGGATTATTCGACAAAGTAATGTACGGCTTAGCATCTCTTAAAATCCTTTCAGCAGTGTTGATATACGATTTTAACTAATAAACATGATCATTACGATAATCATGAGGTAAACTAAACCGCTGGCGTATTATTTCGTATTTCTATTACTGGGTTAAGGTAGTACGTGTAGAACATTGTTTTCACAATATACGTACAACGGTATAGATGTTGGCGTAAAATGAGCTAATAGCCACTTCTTAAAGTTCTTTTTCGATCAGTTTCTTGTTATGGATGGAGGCAAAATAAGCAGGCTTTGACTAGTGATACATGATGTTAGACTTGATATGGAAATATCCTACATGTATACATGTACGTCCACTATTCATTATACAAAGTGGCGTCGTTACACACACGAATTAGCACCAGTGTACATGGACACATAACACAAGTAGGTAATATGTACTGTGCGCATAGTAGTTTGTTGTGTGAAAAAAACTGACGATGATCGCTATGTACGATTACCATGCCATTAGCAGGCAGCCGTAGCACGTTGGCAAATGCAAAGGAAAAATAAAAGAACCTTCTTGTTAATGATTCTTTGATGCTTTGCTCTTAAATTAATGATATGGTAGAATATGGAAAAAAATCACTCTTTATGTTTATGCATGTACGTTCCTCATGTAAATCTCAAAATGCTGTAGATTTTTTTCTCTTGTGCGTATATGTAAAATACATCAATGTACAAGTTACCAACTGAATGATAAGATTTTTTTAGTACTATGTCTGGATGGCGACCGCAATTTGCAGTATTACCCCTTTGTGATATTTATATTCTATGTGTACAAAGCGACAATTTAGAAGTAGTAAACTATTTTGTTGGACTTAAAAAGTCTTAATGTCTAT
This sequence comes from Sminthurinus bimaculatus, assembly GCA_034698285.1. Lineage (NCBI taxonomy): Eukaryota > Metazoa > Arthropoda > Collembola > Symphypleona > Katiannidae > Sminthurinus > Sminthurinus bimaculatus. Next base: position 38,556 of record JAQIVE010000307.1, on the reverse strand, counting down.
AATTACGCAAGAATCGCGCCATTATCGGCATCAGCATCGTCGTTATCCACTGGGGCAATTATAGGCGGGGTTTTCCACAATTTAATATATCTATGCACATTGTACATTCTACGTCTTTCATCCACTTCGATCGTTATTGACCATTCCTGATTGTATTGTGTATATTGTTTTGCTCTGAAATCCCCATGCACACATATTCTTTCATGCCTAATTTCAAATAAATTAGTTGACAACACTTTAACTAATCTTGTTCCAATAGATAGCGTAGAAATGGGTACATATATAATAATAGCAATAATCTGCAACAAAAATGTTATGATGGGGTTATAACTCAGAGGAAAAAGTGTACATATAATTGTGCACAAAGAATAATCGTTTTCTGCCCCTAATAAAAGTGCCGCCAATTGGAAATTTAGTGTTTCAATATCTAAAAGACATTGTACTTTTAATAATGAAGTTGTAGGTTAATTGAGTAAACAAATAAGTGTGAAGAGAGAGAGAGAGAGAGAACATGTATTACACAAATAACATAACCACAGATGTTTCAATAAAAATCAAGTGTAATTTGTTTTTGTTTGCCTATTCACCCTTATGCATTCATATAATACACTGAATGGCTTACGGTGAAGACAACATGCGTTCAGATACGAATCTTGCGAGTTGTATACATTGTTAGAGTGTACTTGGGAACAGAGTAGTTATTTGTATGTACAAATAATAAAAGTGGATACAATGATGTATGCATGTGTAGTGTGTACCCAGTGACGGAAGATATATGCATGCATGCTGTAAAGTAGAATGTGGTAGAATGAGTGGACACGGCTTGCTCACGACAAGTCAAACAACAATTCCAGCCTCCATCTATCCATTTATCTATCCAGTCAGCCATCCATCGCACAGCATTTTTTCTACGGTGACAACGTTTGTGTGTATATGTATAGTGTATAGATACATAAACTTGCATGTATTACGTATGTGTAGATAGCAATACGGATGTAGATAACTACTTGTCCAATATCTTTTACAAAAAGCAGAGAACTTCATCTGACGTAGAGTTGCATCACGCTGTATTGCATTACATCGCATTGTTTTTATGTACATGCATCTTTATCATACCGTTAAACTTGAGACAACTCCAGAAATTAAGAAAAGCTCTTGCACAAAGAAATCCAGGGCATGGAAAATGCCAAATGAACCTCTTGAGTGTGTACGTTACCGAACCTGGTTTGTAAAACAATGTTGCAACTTGTAGTAATAACTAAAGCTATATTTCGATATTTTGTTTAAAGACAAACCTTTGTACATATTGTGTTACCCTTTTACTATTGGGTTTACAGTATCAAGTTGAAAAGTTGACTGAGAGAAGGGAGTGAAAAGAGGGAGAGGGAGTGAGAGAGAGAAACGAGAGAAACATTGAAGTGAGTCCTTCTGATGATGTGTTTGCGTGCACCATTTTTGTCCCCTCTCTCCCTCTTTGCCGTGCCCGGCTTGTCAAGTGATATTCATTAGTCCTCAATGCATGCCACATCAAAACTTGATTATCACCATCTCTTGATGAGAACTACCACTCAGTCAGTCAGTAAAAGAAAGAATATTAGCAAGCGAACAAGCTGAAAACAGAAGAAAGTTGTACTCTCAGCTTAGTTATGCCAGTTTATCAATGAAGGTTATAATGAGCAAGTAAATACGTATAAATATAGCGCATTGCTTGCTGAAGCTATAAGAACGGACATTAATCCAATATGTATGATAACAAGTGCATATGTATACGTAGTTATGGAGCATTGAGAGGGGGGTTATAGTCTGAAGCTTGGAAAATGGTGGCAACTACTAATGATGTACATATCAAGTGACAAGGCTCTTACATTGATTCTTCAATTGATTTCCTTTCCCTAGTGATCTACATTGCGATACGAAAGTCATTTCGTTGGTACCTACATTTGTTTTGAAACTCCTACTCACTTCACACATTTGCCTTTAATATTATACTGTTGGGCCAATGAAAACATATAAATGCATTCGAATTTGTTGCCCCTGAAATTATTTTTCGTTTAATTTTAAAGTGTATTCTTGAATTGGTGTTAGAATCGCAACATTTCATGCGAATTGGAACATCAAAATGGTGAGCGGTTATTTTGATACATTATTTATGGCCGTCAAAAGGCAGAAATAAACCCAATTTTTAGGTTATTTGATTTAACTGGAAGTAGAAGACATTATTACACGTCATATCGAAAATCACATAAAGTTGTTCCGTCCGAGTAATTTTGCAGTGTAGGAAATAATGCATTTTTATCCTGAGCGAGAGAGGGGGAGAGAGTAAACGAATCGGGAGACACTTGGTGCTCTTGCATGCGATAGATATGTTGTATATAAATGTACGAGACCCTGTCCTACGCAATACAGTAATTGATTAGACTTTGACTTATTTTTGTACATGTCTGTTGCATCATACATGCATACTGCAGTAGGTATATTCAAAAATAAAAGAATAGGCTCGCTTCCATTTCCTGTGCTACTCTTCAAACAGTGGATTTATGAATGAGCCCATCGGTTAGACGATGCAGGTCATTATTCATTTTATTTTGATGCCTTGTTCCTGTCCGTGTCTATGAGTCTGTGGCTATTGGCTATGTAGTGTACGCGCAAACATTTTTTTCTATTGAATGTTTTTTCTTGTTTTTTAGTTGAAGGGTCACAACACAGTACATACTGAGTTGTACCTACTCTGTACACATTCACACATTTTTTTCCTTTTTCGACTTTGTGTAGCAACTGAATAGATGGATTGAATAGATTATTTAGTCAGAAACAAATTTACATTAAAAGGGAACAACTGAGTGTTTAATTAGTTGTAGAATTTCAATTTTAACGGAAATAGTCAGACTATATTAAGTGATAAAAAGAGGTTGAAATAAACTATGGAGATTAAAAGCAAGCCTGAACTCATATTCATACGTATTAATAATTATTTAAATATTTATGCATACATGGTGCTTAATTTATGACTTCACTTTCGAGATTTAATTTATCTAAAAAACTATTAAAAGTGTCTCTTTCCTGTCATTTCCCTCATCCACAAGAACATTCATGAGCTGTTATTTTTACATAGAAAATGCCTGTCTTCGTGATACTGTAGTTTCTTAGGATTCGTATGACTGCTTTACTCTTTCTCTCCCTCTCTTCTTTGAAGAGTGAATGAAGCTTAATGTGGAACGTAGAATTTGACGACGTGACGACGACTAGAGACTGGAATCGATGAAAAAGTCTTGAATATTGCTGCCCTAGTTGAACTCTCCACATGGATGTGATTATTTGTTTGTCGCATTTCAATGCAAAGATGTGTGTAATAATGTCAGAATCGTGACCACCTATATGACCTGTTCGTAAAATATAAACTGTTGGCATATACTGTTAAACGTACATTGTATGTAGAGACACATAACCCAAATTCACATTACAAAATAAAGTTTTATTACCAATACTCTGAGAAATGTATCACACAGTCTCAGTCCCAATGCATAAAAATAGGATATCTAGTAACTTTTTATTTTCAAATAATAACAATAATAATAATAATATTTAGCCGTAAACATAAGCAGGATATTGAAACTTTTTTTTAAATATAACGATCAGGGCATGGTTATAACTATGTATAGAAAATTTTGGTGTTGAATCAGCATCGTCTTGGCCCCGCCTGTTTTACCAGTATAAATTTCCTTGTAATATGCATGTACATACTATTTTCTCGTTGGTTTGGGTTGATCGATGAGGGCAACTCTTAAGTCGCAAGTGACTCGATTTATGTAGAAGGTTTTTACGAGGTTATTTCGAAGTAAAGCTTTATTTTCATCCGCCGAATACCGAATGATGCAAGTATATGTTATATACTCGACTATTTGTGTGTATGCGTTTCATAATCTGTAAATCTTGGAGTGTCGAAAACATATTGTAGGGAGGCATACTATTTAAATGTTACTGGAAAAAAATATTCGTATATTATAGCATGTTGTATTTTGTCACATGTATAAGAACGTCAAGTTAAAGTTGACAAGTCGAAACACTGGAGGAAGGAAAAAAAGGAAAAAAGTCAGCACATTTTTCTTTTTTTTTTCGACGCATGTTTAAAAGGAAATGTGCTACGGTGACCGTGACTGTATGTTGTAACTGTGGACTCAAGAGGTTGAAATCAAATGTAGAACATGAGATATAGTTGTTTTGAGAGTTTGAGACACATAAACAAGGCTCACATGATCATTAAATTACACCTGTACAATGGATTGTTCGTAATGATTAAATATGTGCAGAGTGAACATAGTGATTAAAAAAAGCACAAGTCGGGCTAATACATTTATATAAATTATAAATGAGCATATAACAATTAATTATTACTTTTGCTTTCTTGTTGTACTTTTCTTCTTTGAATGTCTGCTACCCATCTAGAAAAACAATTTTGTGTTACGGTTTTAATAAGGACTTAGGCCTTTCCGTAAAATGGTCAAAACGGTATTAAAAATACTTATTATTTGATTAACTTCATCAATTTAATCTCATTAGATGACCCAACTGTACGTACAGTGATTGAAAGTAAATTCAACATTTGATGTCAAAATCGTCGACTGAGAGTTATGACACACAGAGGTTAAATCTATTTGTTGCAGGCTATTCCTTGTCGGTTCCTGCTTCATGGTTGTCTAGTTTGACATATCTAAATAACGGAATAACCTCAAGTAGAGATGTGAGGAAAGTTGAATCGTTTCCTTTTTTGACATTGCATGCGGGTGTTTTTCATCTTGATCATCTTCGTCATCATCAGTATAATAGATTGGGATCAGGCAAGTCACTGAAAAGTTCACATGTTCTCCATTTCATCTTCCCCGTCTTTATGTGTACTATTAGTTTCACAGTTACGAATTCCAATTTTACAATTAAACCGTCCATATATCCACACAGCTATCTAAACAAGCAATGCAACTGCATGCTACTATCAACAAGAAGAAGTACAAGAGAGTAAGCAAGTGACGTCTTCCTTTTCTCTCCATGTGACAACTATGTCGAGTTTCAAATCATCAGTAACGTATGTAGATAATAGTTGAATCTGAAAGACAAAGAAAGATCCTTCATTCGGTTCTCATTGTCTCACTTTTCAATGTGTTCAGACTTTCTTTCTTTCATTTAATTAACGAGGACTACATAACGAGAGGGATAGATCAATAGCGGATGCATACTATGTACATACATAAAACACGCGAGTAAAAGAGGATTTGATCACCGTGTTTAGAGACAGAGACTATAAAGCGAGCTTTCGGTCTCAATTTATTCGCTACATCTTGTACACATAGAGTTTTTGATGGCAGGAAGCCAGGATTTGTTCTACGTTCCGTCAATTTCAACTTTTACCTCACTGTATGCTGTAGACGAAGGAATTTTTTATTTTTGCCTGATTAAAATCTCTGTGATCTGCGATGATAAAGCCTAGACATAAATTGCTTTTTGTAATACATATTGTATAGAATCAATGCCAGGATGCTTAACACACGTGTATATGATGCATAATAAGGCTCCGTAATTTGGTCATTTTTGTATTGTAAAACAGAAACAGCAGAGTATGAAAAGGAATCCTCGCTGAAATGAGTCTCTATTCATTCTCTACTTTCTCATTACTTACACGGCTGAGTTAGTCTGGAAACATTTGACTTCAGAAGATTCAGCCGAGTCGACACCACAAAGAGAGAAAAGGAGAGCAAACGCTCATAGTGTTTGCATTTGTGCTTGTATGTCAAAAACAAGCAAAGTAACAACCAGTAGTAAATACATACATGTGTGTGTGTGTGTAGATTAGGGTAAAAGGGGATGGAAAAAATGATGGTAAAGAGAAAAGAAATAATTATCGCAGATTCCAAAGGATTCCAAGCGTAGTTTGTTTCTAGCGTAGCGTGGATACTCTTATTACAACAGACCTACCACCAAGTTTTCTTCAACCAGTCACATATATGCACATAAATGTAGTTCTGCCCGTACTTTTACTACTATCTACCCGTACAGCATTGAGGCAAAGCCAAAGTTGAAAAACTGTAGCATGAAGAAAGGGAATGGAAAAAAGGAGATTCAAAGGCGCAGATAAAGAAAATGACTTGAGGAGAGGACGAGAAAAAATTCTTTTTTTTCAAAAGTCAAAATCTTTAAAGGAAGCTGAAGAAAAGACGTCACACTAAACACGACACATACAGCAAAACATTAAGTCTAGAACATGAAGTATTGAGTATTAGGTCATATACCACCGACGGAGTACTTTCCAATGTGTGTTTTGTCTTATTTTCTTGTTTTACGACACTTTCTTAGCTAACGATACGTATGGTATTTAGCTGTGTACATATTTGCATAGCTTTAGTTTTACGGCAAAAAAATATTGTTTTTTGGCTCGGTACGAAAAAAAAGCCGGAAAAAGGTGATCTTGAACTGCTAAAAGTTGAACAATGAACGATGCCTGTGTGCAAATGGGAATTACACGGGTTGTGCCCTTTTCTTCCGTTTGTATGCACGGTAGTATTATGAACGCAAATTGAAGGGGCTTGTAGTAAAAAAAAGGTGTCATTGCCAATTAACTTGTTCAATAAATTGAGAATGCTGTTTGTTGTTAGATCAAAGGTTGTAAATATTAACTTTATGTAAGACTCTTATACTTATAGAAGAACAAATGGAATTGTCTGCTTAACAAAAATAAATATGTTATATATACAATATGTTACATGAATTGTTAATGTTTCAAGGTTCAAAGTTTTTTAAATTGTGTTTTCACACTAGTTTTAAAATGAGAACAAATAGCTACAGCAAAATTACAAGAGTACATATAGGTGGAAAGGCACCTTTGTTCAGGAAGAGAAAAGTTGAAGATGCAAAAATAAAAAATAAGGAGTGTAATAGTTATTTTAATTAAGTTTTATTACGAACTCCCAGCAACTAATTATATTAGCGAGTGCGCCCTTTTTGATTTACACATGCATTCATTATGCTCCCTCTTGTTGTCTCTCTCTATTAAAATGAGTAGTGTGCATGGATGCATTTATCGGCAGTAATTTACCTACAGTAGAGAAGAGAACTTTATACATTCCTCGTAATACAATGTTATTAGTACTGAATTTGTTTTTTATGACTTACCCAGAGAAAAAAGGCTCAGGTATGAAGTTTTTACGTAGAAAATCTTCTTTTCACAGTATAAAACGTTATTTCACTTCTATTTAAACTTAACCTTATGCACATCGTCATCATCATTATCAGCATCGGGGGAAAATCTCAGGGATTTTTTACAGCACGGCGAGCTAGCTCCGTCTTTGTTGATATCTGAGAAATCTTGGAGTAGCACAGTAGAGAGAAACAGTGAAACATGTAATTATCGCGCAATAAAATGGTGCAATAAATAATAAGAACTTTAGATTCACAATGATGGAAACTTCCGTATCAGGCGCGTCTATTATGCTGTACAACTTTACACCATTTTTTAATTTTCAAACCTCCTACACTTATATACTATGTACATATTTTATTACTACATAAGGTGTGTATTCTTTGATCATTATACAAACGGCATTTGCGTTGTTAGCTTGAATAATGCTGAATGTTTGTACATATAATGATATGAGCTTTAAATGAAAATAACCCCTTATTACATTTGTAGGCACATACTTATAGTCCACTTTTGCCAATCGCACCCACTATTGCATGAACGAAAGAGTAAAGGCTCTACAATAGCGAGATAATGAAAGGCGGACAAATTTACCCCAGTTTTTTTTCAAAAAAACAACAACCGCGCACGCTGGATATTGAAGTTTCTGTGCCTTTTTTATACAAGCCGAATCCACTAATTTTGTTTTTATTTTGCCGTGGAACGCAAGAGATGAGGAGGATATTGAGCGTGGCATTCTGAATTCTAACATTTTTTCGCCAGCCTTACATCGAGAAGACCCAATAAAGAATACCGCATGAAACAGTTTCTTATCTACATGTATCCATAGGCATGTATGTAGGTATTATACACACATGTATCATGTATCATGTATGCAAAGTATAACTACAAATTTTGATTGCCGATAATAAAACCTATGTATGATGCTTCAAGTTTAACTTTTATCCACATATGTGTGATTATCCATACACACACATACACAGTGAATATGTATGTTTCTCTCGGATTATTTGTGGATAGATGACAGGCATTTATTCCAAGTTCAATAGCGGAACAGGCCTCTCTTTGCACAGCCATAGTAATCGAATTTAGTGTTGAACTCAAAGGCAGAGTCACTATAATGGAAATCATCAGTCACTTTTGTATCGAGAAGAACAAGAACAAGAGGCGAGAAACTCGGCTAGACCAAGTCAAACAGCTAACAATTACATATCAACATGTTGAATGCCCATATGTTGGGTCACACACATACATGTAGTTACAATGTACATACACTTGTTCCTTGTTCCTTGTTTCAATTTCCAATTTCGACCCTCCCGCATTAGACATTGCACATTACACAATCACCCCTCAAAATAAAACTTCAATCAATACATAACTTGACTACAAAAGCCATTAGAGGAGAGAAAGAGGACACCTGTATAGATAATGTAATTATTGTCAGCGTTTAAGAAACTGTAGCGGAGCTCTTTTAACGGCTGGTAGAACTGCACTAACTATACTCATGGAAAAAAAATTTCACAGATGACTCTAATTCTGGAGCTAGATCTCCGTACTTGTATTCACGAGTAACTATGTAATATGTACAATGTACATACATGCACGTATTTTTTAGGAACAAGGGAGTCATTATTCTAGCTGTAAATAAACGCGACATGATCAACACGAAGAAACACAAGATATTAGATACATTCATGTATGTAAATGTCAGCCTTTTGGATTCAAAATCACGATAACATGTAGCGATGATGACCTGAAAACGTGAAGGATTCAAAATTTCCTGAAAGCAGGCCAAGAGATTCAGAAAATGAGAATGGGGATAGGAAAGTACGACATATTCTCCAATCTCCCATTGAGCATCTGTACATTGTACATATTATTATTTCGTTCGTTCAAGTAACTAAAAGTCATACTCGTACTCAGACTTTTGAATGAATGAATGAATGAATAAAAGGTACTTATTGATAGCTGATATCGATGCATTTACCGATGGTTAAATATATTTAAGGGCCTGAAACATTGATGTATGTGTGCACCTATATTACGGTAGTGATGACTCGCATAGTCAGGAATAACAATGAATTGAGTTAGTACTGCCAGAATGACCAGAGTTCGGGTTTTGGTTTGGCTGCTTACAGTAATCGTTGATATTGATGTGATGTTTTTATACATGTACGTTGTAGGTGTGAGGGAGAGAACAAGACAAGATGATGCCCATCGTGTTTTTTTCCTTTACAGAAATAGTACTACTTTTTAGTTTCTATATATATGTACATGCACTCATGTAGCAGTCACAAAAGTAGTTTTGGTTGGATAACACAAGTCAAGAGAATGATTAGCCTTCTCTCTCTCTCTCTCTCTCTCTTTCTCTCTCACTTACACACACACATATACACACACACACACAATTTTATTACGTATACATACATGCATGGACAAACATATTCTTCTAACTTCTCATTGACTCAATACTTGATTCAACTTGAAGGGGAAGAAAATAATGCTATCTCATCCCGCAACAATTTACCTTGTCAAATTACCTACTTGACTATTATCCAACTTCTTTACTGAACATCACAGAATTATAGAAATCAAAAATCATAAATAAAGTGGACGCATAGGCATTGGCTCTACAGTGCACACATAGTTAAACAAGACAACTAAAGTGGCTTATCATCGTGATCACCAAACGCCAAAGCCACAAAGAAAATACCATCTTATTGCTGGAAGCCTCTCTCTCCCTCCCTGTCTGCCCCCTCTCAATAGATAAAGGGAGGCTTGTTATGCTAGTGTATAGTTGTTTAGGATTCAATCAACTGCAAATGAACTGCACACACACACACACATACATACATACATACACAAGGATAGAAGCAATAGCCGACTCGTAATAGTTTAATTTAATTTAGCAATAACAGGGTGAGCGTGACGATCAAAACAGTGTGTGTGGCTTTTCCTCGATTTTTTTTCTCGCTTTTTTGTACATACTTTATTGTGTAGGCTGTAGGTTTTTTGAATATAATGTCCTTTTGTCTTGTTATTTGTCGATTAGTGTATTATTTAGGACTTCTTTTGAATTGAATTGAGAAGCGAACAATGTTGATGCACATTCTTTTTACAATTTAATGATGATAATACGAATATCTATATGAGACTAATGCGTGTGATCCCATTGAAACATAATTAGTATATGATATTGATTTCCTGTTTTCTCTTTTGTCAATAGGAGAATGTTCCCAACAGTTAGAGTTTCCTTTACGGGGCTAACGCCGGACCAACGCTATGCTGTTCTCCTGGATATTGTCCCGGTTGATAATAAGAGGTATCGCTATGCGTATCATCGATCTTCCTGGTTGGTTGCTGGAAAAGCAGACGCGCCAGCTCCCGTAAGACTGTATGTTCACCCTGACTCTCCATTTACCGGGGAGCAGCTTAGAAAACAAGTTGTAAGTACTTTTAATCATGTTTCAAAAAATTATAATATGGATCCGCGGGATGTGAAACCTTTTTGTAATGAAGAAAGTTTAATTTGCAAAATTTTTGTATGTTTTTTCACTAGGTCACGTTCGAAAAAGTCAAGCTTACTAACAATGATATGGACAAGAACAGAAATGTAAGTATTACCTTTGATCATACATGTTTACATACATCTTTTCCTTTGTTATTATTCGCTATTTCAATCGCCCATGAAGTTCGGCATTCAACCCAACATGAAAACAAGAATCCTTATAAGTTCATTCATGACGATAATTGTACAATACAATACCGCGTGAAATTCAAAGTAATTTGATTTTATGTTTTTCACAATAATTGTGAGTAATGACAAGTAACGGCAGCAAATTCCATGCTGTCTTCCCCTTCTTCACCTTTTAGATGTTTACATGAGCGCAAAAAGGTGGAGAAGTTGTTTGTATTTGTACAAACATACAAATCATGATGATTTCAATGAAAGGCAAATCGGATTAAATTATTATTCATGATACATACATGCACTGCACAGCAAATACAAACACACAGATAGTCATATAGGAATTAGGAATAATTAATGGTGAATGTCGAGACACACTACGCACCATCATATATTCAACAACATGAGACTCATCATACCTCCTGAGATTTATCTAAAACTTGACTCTTGATTATAACATAAGAGCAGAGACACAAATTTTTGTAAATAATCACAGTAATAAATGCCTTCAAGTTTCATGCACGCATAAGCACTGTGAAGACGGAAAGAGAAGGGAGACTTGAATCCATGTGTGTGTGTGCCTGTGTCTATGTGTGGAAAGGTATGTCATCCATATCTGTTTCTGTGACATAGTTATGTATTAAACATAAATACGCTGCTATTGAAGTACTGGGGACCTCTCTTATCTGCATTGAGATTTCCTATGATGTGTTTGGACGAAAGTGAGAAGTGAAAACGAATGAATAAAGTTTTGAACCGAGAGTCAAGTTAGTCAGAGCTGGTATTGCAAACCATTCGTAGAGCAAAGACAACTTGAAAACTTCAAAAGTCAAACTGAAGGTATAGGCAACGGTATAAAAAAACTAGATAATGTAAATTGTGCACAGGACTCAGTCGGATTGTGAGTATATGTCATAACTATATATGCATGTGTATGTACAAATTATGCAAGTTTGTAGTGGCTGTTGTTGAAGACGCTTATCAGATATCATCAGGAATGAAGCGAATGACCAGAGGATCAGAGCGTGTATGCATTTGGTTTTCAAGTCGCCTTTTGTCGTTCGTTAAATGTACGTGCATACGTATTACATAGATGGAAAGATTTGTCGTAATGCGAGACAAGTTATGGCACCTTGTAAAACTCTATAGTTCAAACACAAACACTATCAAAGCACATAAGGCCATATAGTATATTATTATTATTTTGTTATGGAGAATATCTGTATGCGGATAAATCTAAATACCTCGTCGTATATTATGAAGCACTTCTGTCGTCGATTTAGATTCAAACTTTGCCATACGTTCTGTAGTATTAGGTATTCTAATATCTAATATGTAATATCTGTAGGTATCATGATGGTGATTGTTCATGATAATGTATCCATATATACAGACTGTATTTGTATTTGTACTGAATTCTGCTTTCATCTCATAGAATTCATAAAATATTGAAGTTCCACCCCTTTTCTTTTTCGTCATCGTCTTCTTGTTTCTCCCCCTTGTTTTATCCGGAGACTCACTCATCATCACTCACCACCATACAAATATGGTTATGTTTATCCTTATGCGATTCTATTATCAAAGTTCTCCAAGTTATGTACATAGTTAGATGTCTCGTTTGAGATTCTCCTGCGTATTCCATTCTTCAGTTTTCAGTCTTTTAAATAATCAGAGGGAGATTATTAGGCATAGGTAAATTTAACTGCAGATGTTAAAAATATTGGGCAAAGTATTGCAGAGCATTTTTAATAAGAAAATGAGCCGTCATGTCATTCTTAACATTTAATCTGCTGTACGCTGTACGGTTTGGTCCGTTTTCTTTCCATTCTCAAGGAAATTGAATACAAACTGATAGACTTGAAACTGCCATGTGTAGACTTTTCATGAACTTAAAATCACGAGTGTCCTCAATCACAATTTTTTGATGCAAAATGTAATCAAAACGTTAAATAGAGAATATGTTGGAGAAAATTGGGAGAGAGATTCATTTGGTTACTCCTTTTGTCGTGAAGTTATGACGAGGAGGTTTTTTGATGAAGAAGAGAAGAAAGGCAGGAGGTTGAGTTGATACTGTGCCTGTATGTATAGTTATAATATACCGTAATGACCAGTCTTATAAAGGCATGCATGAAATGTACAATATATACATATTGTTGTTTTTAGTGGTCACTCTTGATGATGATTTGACGAGATGAGATTGAATCGAGCAACAAGTTCTTCCTTGTATTGTTTGTATTATCCCTTGATGATATAAAATGATATGTATGATGAATGTACGTAGCTATATACGTTTTCCTGTCCCGCTCTATCAACATCAACTCGGAGTTTTGTAGACTGTAGACAAGTTGAGTAGTCGTCGTTGGAGGAATCTTGACATTTAGAGAAAACTTACCTGTGATTCTCCTTCAAATAGACACGACGTCAACATAGGCGCAAACATTCATGCATAGGCTGAATTTATACCGAGAAATAAATGTGATAGTATACGCAAAGTGTCCTTCTTTCGAAAGTACGTTCCTACTATGTATATTTTATTGTACTGTATTCTATATTCTTTTGTACTTTAACTGGGATGCAGGGATAAGTAACAAATAAAAACCAGTATATGCAACGTGCGAAATGCATGTGTATGCACATAAACACTTAAAAGATATATTATCTATCTATCTATATAAGATCTACATTTATTACATGGATCAAGTTAGGTGTTAGAAAAATGTATGAATTGCTAGTCTAGATCTGAAATACAGAGGAATTGTTTCTTCCCCTTTAAAAAATGTAGAAAGGTTTGTCGTACGATAGATCAAATAGGGTGAGGGTGGAGAGTTCGATTGCTGGAGGCTGGACAAGGAGAGTAACGACAAAAACCTAGAGTAGACGACGGTCAGAGACATATCACCTCCCACATCATTATTATTATTGTATACAGATGGTCAATCTCAACGTGATGTTATGTGTTATCTCGAGTAGAGATTGCATTCCGTACACCTCTATAAATGTCCTCAGTAGTTTTTTACACTGTCGTAATGGACAACATGGTATAAATTAGCAGGTAGGAATCCACACAACATTTCTTATTCAACAAGATAAAACACAAATTTTACACGCATAGTTAGTTTGTGTTTTCTATGTTCCATAAGACATTTTATAAGTATGTACGTATCTAAATACTAATCGTAAGCATGTCTGAACACAGTTTAGGTTGCTTCAATCCAATCTAAGCTCCAAATGAATTCACTCCAGCAACATTTTACTGCTCAAAGTGCCAAGTCAAGTCATTCTTAAAAAATATAAGTGGCTTAATCCAAGTCCTGTCCAACTACATATTCTTTTTATATTCTCTATCCTCCACTATACTGTATAGTTTTGGTTTGGTCAATTCTGGTTACTCCAGCAGGTTAGGTTAGGTTTGATTCACCCCGTGATAAGGCTGCTGTAAAGTTGACTCTTATTTCCCGTACTTGTAATAACTTAGACTTGAACACTTGGACTGACGAGCTCAGCGTTCGCCTCCAAACTGGGTGGTCGCTCCCTTATAATACAGCTTTTATTTACATACTAGTTATTTCTTCGTCTTCTCCATTTCAACTATTCCATACATATTATATTCTGTATGAAATCTGACTTGAAAAGCTCAATAACAGATTGAAGTTGAAACTACAAGAAAAATTATGTGTATACAAACAAATAGGAAATTCACAAATAATATCCTATCATGTCCACTTGATAGTCCAAGTTGAAGAAATTATGTGTACAATATTTGTACAGTGGAATCCTTCTTTTCGGACACCTGTGTGTAAAATATACAATTCTGGATTGCGTATATAGAGGTGTGCAAGTTCCTTTTGAAGAAGAAAATTTAAAATATTTATTTCTATCTCTCCCGTTAAAGCCAATTTTAGAAGTCGGGCAAATCTGGAACCAACTGTATCCGATTAGAGCGGCTCTGCATTACTGAACTCTGTTTCAGTTCTGATGATACGAGCATACATATATGTACACTACAATGCGACTTATTATGTATGTACGCAATTACACATTTACCTAGATCAAAAGCGTAATAAAGTAAAGGGACCGACCAGGCTCACTTCATGAAATTAAAATGGACATGACAATCACTTCACATACATTTTGTTATATTATAATGCATAGAGAAAAGGTAGGCAGAGCGAGCGACCAAAACCAATTGAATTGAAGCCAATTTCCCCCTACAAAATGCTCTCCTATTATCCCATAACCATGTCTACTGAACACACTCCTACAGCGAAAGAAATAAAGGACTACACCCCCACCGTACGTGTGTATGTGTATGTTCAAACAGAGAGAGTGTGTATTTAAGTATGCTGAAATATATGTATGAGTAAATGTATGTACATTGTACACCGTACATATTTATCAATCTATACATGTACACACATTTATGAACTTGAGCATGACAATGTTCAGTTCTATGGGGAAAATATGCGTCTATCCCCCTCCTTTGAGTTGAGAGTGAAAGGATGATGACTATAAGCTACAATAAATATAGCATATGTATCGCTCACCATGTACATGTAAGCGCGTCTAATCGCTCTATCTATTTAGTCTGCATAAGCATTTGAAAATACTATGGCTATTGGATCACTTTTTTTTTCTTTCTCCTTTTCTCTCTTCTCCTGTCTTGCTGGCATACGGGAATTGGAATTAGTAACAAATTGCATAGGTCTCGGCTATCTAGCTATAAGTATGTGTACAAACTTCAATGCCTACAAAGGCTTTGTTCAGCCGCACAAACAGGCACAAGGAAACTTGCATTGTTTTAGTATACATGCAGTGCAGTACACAGTAGTTAGTGGCTCTCGATTACACAGGCTCCAGCTCCCCAAATACTCGAGTCAAGTCAAGAACAATCAAAGAAACCCATTTGTTAAAACAAGTCGGCTCTTTCTTTTTTTCTTGCTACATTGTTTCTTCCTTGCGTTCAAGTATTAATGGATGGGCAAAAGCATCATTACTATATTACTTATGCTACATTGTAAATGGTATGTATGTACATTGTACATGCTTGATAAACCTCTTGAGTATTACCACTTTGGTTAATTTTAAAACATTGTGCAGTATTTAGAGGTCATTTGGACACCTAGTATTTTACTATATATTGCTTCTGCGAGCATTGATTTGTTTCTGGAAAAAATCAGGATGATATTGTAAATACCTATTTCACTTCTTGGCGGGACTGTTTCCCCTGTTAAAAAATTTGTGCTTGCATCAATTGTCTTTTCATTAGCAATATTTTTGTACTAACGTGCAATGAACCATAATATAAAAGAAAATTTATAAACCTGCGCATTTATGATGCAAATCTCTCACCCCTTCATCACTTTTCATCTGCAAGGTAGAAGAAAGGCATACCGCACAAACATTTGTATTTTATGAACATGTACTGTGCGTAGCTTATATCTTGTATGATGTACGTATCTGGTATATTGTTTATATTTTAGATGTACATACAAATACTTGAAAATAGGTGTACATGAAAAACATTAGGTATCGAAAGTCACTTTGAATTTACAACATGCTCGCACTGTCATCCTGAGCTCGCTCACTGGTTTGCCGGCTCAATTGTTGTTTCTGAGTGTATGACGAGGGAAATTTGTGAAATTATTACTATTGTCATGCCTGTTGAGAAGTCTTGATGAGATTTTATGTATCTTCTGTTTTAAACAAAAGTCTCAAAACAAGAGTCTCGCACAGACCGTGTAAACAATTCATCTTTAGGGCTTTGTTTAAAGCATGATTAAAAGTCACACCTTGTTCGAATAAAATTAATGAATTTAAATAAAAATTATTCCGACCTTAATTGTGTTTTGTTCTTTGTTTGTATTACAGATAGTACTTAATAGCATGCACCGGTAAGTTAATTTTTCCGTTCAATATTCGCTATCATTTAATATTTAAAGCATCAAATTTCCTATTGATTGAAGATTGAATATTTGTTGATAATATTATTGTGTTTTAGGTATCAACCTCGGATTCATCTCGTAAAATGGCGAGAAGGAATAGTTCCTGGCAATTCAAATATTGATTTGGAGGCAGAGAAGTTCCGTACATATATTTTTCCTGAAACAGTCTTCACAGCTGTAACCGCTTATCAAAACCAATTGGTGAGTTAAAAATCTTATACTTGTATGTTTTCTTCAAAATATTGCTTAAATTTTGTTCTTCTTCGAATTCGAAACACGTCATATAACATCATACAGTTATTATTGCTCAAAAAAGACCGTTTCATGCCCAGTAATGGACTTACGAAACTACAAATGAGAAAATATCATTCTATTTGTAAACGTGAATTTCGTTAAATCTCGAAAAGTACCGTTTGAACAGTTGAAGGACGCAAAAAGAATATAAATTGGGAAATTTATATGATGGCAACTTCTTGGAACGAGCAAGCTGAAATAGAGGACGAAGGGGAGAGTTTTAGCTTGCACTTGAAAACTTTATACATTGGTAATATTGACTGATCATTTTAGGTTAATATGGAAAGAAAGAGTGTATATGAGTTTTAGTAATGAAAATCGATTTCCACTAATGTATTAACATAAGGCGTTTCCATAGTAACTTAATGCTTTTCATTACTAAGACTCATATAATATGTTATGTAGAACTAGGACGTTGTTCCAATAAATGGATAATAATTGTTAGCCCCTAGAATAATAATAATATAATGAAAGAAGTTTAAGTATTTTATTGAGATTTACAATGTATACTGTATACTCATCAACATCCCTAATAATGAGAGTTTGCCTTGACAATAAAATACTGGATGGAATATTACAAGAAAGCCCCTTTTTAGGTTCATGTTTATGACATGTATGGTCAATCCCTATACATATGTGTATAGAATTAAAAGGAAAGCCCTTTACTGTCAACATCCAATGTGTTGATATAAATTATGACTACACTTTTATCGCGCCCGCAGTCAGGACTATATTAAGGAGGGTGAAATGTGAACCAAGAATGAGAGAAATAGGTTTTATGTTACATTGTAATGTGTAATGATGATGAGGATGACCGTCGACCAAAGAAGAATGATTGACAAGAAGTTGAGGTTTCATCCATCATTTATGAATTGATCGTTGTAATATAAAGGAGCCTTGTACGCTTTGTACGATAGTAGGGCTGTATAATAAGCTTCTCCTCTTTGTTAATTTTTGTACATTGCACTTTACATGTATACAAAGCATGGGTATTCCAAACATGTATCTATGCATCAACGGAAATCTAACATTTTATCGAAAATTCTAATGCAAATACAAGGGCTGATAAAAAAGGCCTGACACGGCAGTGCCAAGTGTCCAAGTACTGGAGGAAAATACAAACAACCTTTTAACCTGTGTATACTTTCTCAAAATTGCATGGTTGATCTCCTTACATCTTACATAAGTATGTGTATACCTTTATGACTGATTAGGAGTGCTAAGAAATGTCTTTCTTCCAAAATTCTTGCACTACATTGTATAACATTCAAAATGAAAACAAAATAAGTTTCTTGTACAAACAGGCCACCCAAGCCGATGACTAGTAACAAAATTGCAAATGGTGTAATACATAATAAACAGCAGTATTGTTATTAAGAAGAGGAGAGCAAAGGGCAAGGAAAAATATTCTGTTTATGAAATACAGTCGACTCGGGTACAATACGCAAAAAACTACAAGGGCGCATAGTATAAGTGTTAACACATGTAGGCAGTAGGCACATGTGCAATGCAGAGTTTGTGCGTGAAATTCATTTTGTTTTTTCCGGGCAAAATGATCTCTTTCATCTAACTGTGTGTGTGTGTAATATGATTGTGAATGTGAAGAAGAGTAATTACATGCATAAAATGTATTGTGTGTACATTGTGGAGCTTTTGTTAATTACTGGAACATAATGTTTGTCTTTTTATCCAGATAACAAAGTTAAAAATAGACAGCAATCCGTTCGCCAAGGGGTTTAGAGACTCGTCCCGGCTAACTGACTTCGATAGCAGGTACAGTTTTTTTTAAATTTTTACTGTATTATAAGTATAGTAGCTGAACATATTATGTATATGCATATGGTAGCTTTGCCGTCAAAAAACTTTGCATACATGTAGTACAGTTTTATAGTAATATAGTATGTATTATAGCATATATTATGTAGTTATGTTCAAGTATTTATCTTCTGGCTTTGGTGTTTTGTAACTTGTTTGTCAATTTTGTGTACATGAGTGCAGTATAAGTCACATCACACCGCCTACTCTCTCATCCTTTCATCTTTAATCTTGTACTGATCCTTGTTCTCCTTTTCCCTCGTTCTCAACGCTTTTTCTCCTTCTTTCTCGGCTTCGTGTGTTTGTTCGTTCTAAGCGTCAGCGAACCGTCTCGGATTCCAAACATTTTAAATCGGCTTCATCATACCCATTGATCTCTACATCTTCTTTGCATACATCTTTGTATATATTTCCATCTTGTGTACAATGAATCGTACAGTTTTTAGCTGAAGTGATATACAAACTATTCACATGAGGACTAGTAGTTTCGGTGTTATTTCATGCATTTATTCTGCAAGAATTTCTCCGATTCGTACTATTTCGTTCCTTTCATCTTTATTCCATGCCACCTTTAAGTTGAGCAGGAGGTTGTGATAACAGTTTGAATGACATTTTAAGACGGGAAAATTGGGCGAAGAGCCAACAAACTGGTGATGTTGAACAAGTGACACTTGAATGAACAATTTTTAAAATTTCCTATTTTTTCTATATTGCCTTTCGCAAACCTGTTTTACACTTTCTAGAAAATCAAAAATAATATTGAATTCCTTTCTATGTTTACGCCTTACCGACCTGTAAAAGACGTAGCGTTTAAAGGTCGGGATTCAAATTTTTTTGTCACTGACAAAAGACTCCGTGATTATGATTTTCTTTTACTTCAAGAAAAGATGTCTTGGGTGCCCATTTGTTGCCCCTTGAATTTCCACACATTTTAGTGCTCGTTATGCCTTGAATATTTCTGAAAGGTGCCAAATGATAGGCTCACACTTACATGAACTGCGGAGCAATGTAAATGTACTAAAATGTGTTAAAAAGTACTTAGGAGAAAAAAGTTTCAAGTTGCTTGCAGTTCACACATGATTTAGCAAGGAAATTTTAAATATGTAATGTATAGCATAATGGTCATTCTTTGTGCAAAGTGTCAGCGGGCAGAATTCTCCAAGTCATTAAACTAAACAGTAACAATGTTTTGGAGTGCTGAGGGAGAAAGAAGAGAGAAAGGAAAAAATATGTCAGAAGCAATTTATTTCCTATGGTCACAAATGAAAGACGAAACAAACTCTGTGCATGTACATAATAATACACATGGACTAAAAAAATATTTGGTTTTATTTTTCAGTGAGTCATGTTAAAAAATTTCGTGGGTCGATTCCATTCCGGCTATTTGTCACGATACATTTATTTGACCGTTTTTTGATGATCAAGTAGCTCAGTTTAGTTTGTTAAACGTTGTATATATACGAACAAAATGTGTGTAAACAAATGTTCAAATTTGTAATTTTGTAATAAACCCTGTGAATACAGTGTTACCTTACAGTTCGGTTGGCCACTTTCATGTTTATGAGCATTTTGCAAATTATGTTTATGACGAGGGGGGAAATGATGGCTTGTAGCTTTAAAGTCGTAACAAAGTGATGTGTGTGCGTGTACATTGTAAAATGTACTATTATCGGCAATGGAACATGTTACATGAATGTGCACATTAAAAATTGTTCGAATTTAGGTACTGCAATGAAATACAATTACAAGTTTTATTTTATTTCCATTTCAACTTGCAAACACCACCGTGTTGTTATTGTTACATTGTCCTTTGTTATGCTATTTGAAGATCCTTCGTCGCTACTTTTAGCATTTGACTAATACTCTAAGAATAATTTACACAACATTACATACAATGTTTCCGACAACCCATAAAAACTTGCGAATTCAACACCACTTCTCAAATCTTGGCCTCTCTCCCTCCCTCTCCCTCTCTCGCTCAGCTAACATTTTCGCTGATTTTTACTAACATAGTGCGTTTTTTCATCCTAGCTGCACAGTCATCATTAACGGAATTGACGGTTAGGTTAGCCTTTGGTGCAGTCAATCATTGAACTTTATGTAAACTTAGTTTAGGCGTAGATCCCAGTGTAAAAATATATAGTGATAAGAATCGACTTGTGTATGCATATGACAAATGTTACTTACATAACAATATTTTTCTGTGTAGATATTTTACATCCTTTTTCCGTCTATAGCTTTAAATATATAAATACAATGCAATGCTCAAACTTTTTGCAATAGGATTGATGCTGACTAATATAACTAATAATGACAATAATTACGAGGCACAAGTAGTAAAAAAGTATGAGCGTGAATTTGTGTAGCTGATGAAAGTAACAACATACGCCTATGTTGAATTTTGTTACAAGGTTCTCATCACACTCTCATTTCAACATACATAAATAAAAATATATGCAGTATAGGCATATCTGTGTTTAGAGGTAATTTTTTTCACTATCGGCTCGTTGTTTAGAAATTGGAATGGGTCGTAAAAAGAGACCAAAAAGTTTTAGTACATGCTTCCACATCCACGTATGTACACACCGACACTTGAGGTACGAGTGTCGAAAGTTCCTTTCTGCAGTTTTCACAGGCCTGGAAATTATTGCCTTTTTGTGTCCAACTAAATAATCCTTCATCTACAATACTTCTCGTGAAATATACCCGTAGAAGTTTGTATTCGTTTTCCAAATGAAACCCGAAAACGCCAAATGCCTAGTCGGGGCATAATATATAGAGAGTGTTATGTATGTACGATAAAAGACGACTGGTGATAAATAATTATTATCATGAACTATGTATAAGCCTTACTACCTTTCTTAAATAAAACTGGAACATTGTTTTACTTTCCTCTTCTACCTCTAAGTTTCGTTCTTTTTAATTATAGGTGTTAGCTTGCAGGCTCATTATATGTAAAAAAAAGTTGAAAAATATACCGCACAATACCCAACACTCTTTTCCTCCTTTCCTCTATATTTCACCCATAAGAAAGCAACATTGTATCTAATAGACTCATTTTTCTCACCTTTGATGATAATGATGATGACGAATTGGGGGAAATCGATCGACTACACACTACACACACATTATACAGTACACTATAATGCAAGTTATAACATTATATAAAATTACATTTCATTAGAGACAAAAACGCATTACGAAAGCCCAAATTTTGCCCTCAGCGAGATAGTAAACCACACATTTTAAGCCTATTTAATGGATTTGTTGCTGTGTTCTAAGACCATGTTTTGTGATGAATTATTAAATTTAAGTTTAGATTGCTAAAAACGGTAATCATCCAGTTGAGGTTTGAGAAGTACTTATCACCATTGTACGTTGTTTAAAGTTGTCATAAAGAATTTCCCCGACTGGTATTTTTAGGGTTGCTTTACATGTCGGTCGAATGCTTTACACTATACACCGAAACTGTACATAGAAAATGGTTAAGTGATGGCAACGGCGATGGGCATGTTGATGGTGATGAACGAGGAGTCGGGAAAAGTAAGGTGGAGATAGAGATCCATTTATTTTGGCGAAGTAAGAGGAGGACGAAGGTCTTATTTGTGGTGCCGATGGATCGGTGGAACTTAAAATGAAGGATGATTCGAGGAGGTACAGTAAAGCTATACTTCAATAAACGATTACGTAAATGTGTACGTATGTTCCGATGATCTTCATATCGACAATGTAGTTTTATTTTCGGTTAAATATAAAATTCCACAACTTCATGCCGAAATGTTTTGCTATGTAACGTATACAGCTCTATAAAGAGCAAGAAAAGAAGGAAAGGAAAATATACACATTTATACAGGGAAGTGAAAACTGATGGATCTCTCATCGGGGTTTATTTTGCCATCAATGAGCTAAGGTGGAATGACTGTAGGATATTTAGGAATGCATGTAGTATAGTTCGCAGTTTTACACGCCGCCGTGATATTTATTGCTGGCGTGAATGGTTATTTCGCCAGAAGTTTACAGTTTCGAAGCGTTAGCAGTCGACATCAGAAAACGCTATATGTCTGCCTGTTGCAAATATATGTTTATGCAAAGTGTACAGTCTAATTTTCCTATACCTTGTTCTCCGATTTAAAATACATGCACTATTATATAAATCTATCTTGTAGTGAATGGGAACAGTGGAAAAAAGATAGAGAAATAGCTGTTAGAGGTAGAGTTTGTATTGCTGGTAATATGTTACTTGACGCTGATGTTTGTAAAAGCGATTGAGATGGAAACGTCGGCTAGTTGGTATAAATAGGGAGAAAAGTGGAACATGTAGGGTGTTCAGAAGATGAATTTTTTGATATGTAACTATCGCTTGTATTTATTGTCGATAAAGATTCTTCGTGAAATGTATGTTGTACGCGGTGCAAATACAAGAAGTCGATTTTTCTTAATTTCCGTCCACTTAACATTCTGCTTTTTATATGTACGTGATGTTGTATATGTGACATGCACACGACATTGGGTTCTGAATATTTCTACTTTTACAAAATTTCGTCCTACAGGGTGAAGAAATAAAGTCCAACCTACTGTACATCAGTATTTGTGAGTAGTTTGTTGTTTGTACTCGCGGGGTTTCATGAGTACAGAGAGAGAGAGAAAGAGAGAAAAGGAAGGAGAAGCAATAAGATTGTCGATATTATACTTGTCGTTCAAATTATAATGATCTTTTTAGAGATGGATGTGCATTCAGGCTAATGCTCGGATTTTGAGTCATAAATTCAGAGGCTCGTGACTGGAAAGGCGTTGAATCTCCGTCATCAAGCGGCATATCGCACTCAAACCTCAAACCCAGATCCGGCTCGGATTGGGTTAAAGGCTTCTATATTTTTTCCTTTAGCAACCGTCCCAAGTGGACTTCTATGCCCAACAATCTCTATATTTCCCTTATAGCTAGTAGGTTCGATATTCGACGGGCTATCTGTAGGAAACTGATCTTTTATATGAATTATATCGTCTAGCTGTAGATAGTAAACCCTGCGCGTTAAAACACGGCTTTCTACTGAATGCACATAATATATACACATAAAGGTACATACACGATGTAATTCTTACTTTCATTTCGCTCTTGTTTCAAAAAAGCCCACTAGACATCATTCTTTCGTATCCCTACTCTTTTTATTTTTGGCCACTCAGTTTGCTTCTCACTTTTCTCTTCATCAACGGCATCATACTGCCGATTGTAGCATCCGCCTTCCTTTTCCTTTTAAATGTACTTAATCACGGCTCCGGTACATGTATGACCATCCTAATTTACTTTTACAAGTTTCAATCGTCCTTTCCGTGTATTTAC
Organism: Sminthurinus bimaculatus; assembly: GCA_034698285.1. Classification (NCBI taxonomy): domain Eukaryota; kingdom Metazoa; phylum Arthropoda; class Collembola; order Symphypleona; family Katiannidae; genus Sminthurinus; species Sminthurinus bimaculatus. Next base: position 14,296 of record JAQIVE010000307.1, on the reverse strand, counting down.
TAATCGATATATCTACAGTTCTTTTCGTTTTAAGTCACAAGTTTACAATTTTCGTAACATTTTATGTTGTAGCTTTAAATTTAAAGGATACTTTTGCTCGAGTGTTGAAATTTTGTCCTAACTTGCATTACATAAATATATATTGGTATGGGATAAATTGGAAAACGATGTATAGAGACGTTGCTTTCCAATTTAGATAATGATAATTAGCCTAATTTTTGAAACTCGTTGCTGAAGGAATCTTTTTTAGTGTGACTACGCTGTATTGTATTTGTAGAGCATTTAGTTTACAATGTGGGGAGAAGGGAGAAAATTGTGGGTTTGCTCTCCCTCCCCTTTCCTCTATATCCTTCTATGTATTTGCTTAATAGTATAATAGAGCAGCAGGGAGATAGGGAGCGACGACGATGAATGAGCCGAGTAAAGCATAGTCTGTAGTTATGTATGTATGCGCTTGCAATTGTTATAGTGATAAGATGGTGAGTGTTATAATTGTAGTTTTTTGTGCATGTTTGCTTGCTTGAAAGTGCATATTGCTTTTGGTTTTGGCTGCTGTGGCAAGGGATTGGAAAGAATTTAGTACGAAGGAGTATAAATCCATTCTCCATTATGTATGTATGAATAAAGGGTGTATGTGAATGTAGAAACGCTTGTGACAAAGCAACATCCATGTGTTATGTATATGTATAAAGTAATATTGTCTATAAGCATAATATATAATGTTTTTTTTTCTCTTTCTGACTTGCGTACTACAGGGATCCCATAGATTCGATGCTGCCACTAGAACATCACATTTTTCGAAATGGTCCAGCCGCTCAGTTCCGATTCTTCCCTGACATAGACATGGACAATAACAATTTGATGATCGAAAAGGCCCGAATCCTTCAGCAGTGGAGTCAGGCAGCGGCGAGTGGGAGAGGCCCTCCAGTCTACGTCCCAGGAGGAGATCCTAATTCACCTTCTTCTCTTCATCATCTCTTGGCGGCTGCCAATTCCGCCTCGCAATCTCTTCCACAATTGTATACTTTAAACCAGTCCAGGGGAAGTCCCTCCCCGCTATCTCTACCCGCTCATTTGTGGTCTCAACTGGGCAATTGGTCCGCTCTTTCTCAACATCCACCGGGCCTTCTCGGTCCATCTTCTCAGCAACAGCAGCAACATACACCACCTTCACAACCGCCGAGTACATCGCCACACCATGCTCATCAAACTTCGATTCCAAGTCCAAGTCATAATCATAATAATCATAGTAATCACAATGTCAATAGCATAAGTACAAGTAGGACTCCTTCGGTTAGATACAGTCCATATCCTCCTCCTATTACGAGCAAGTCCGCATCAACAAGTCCGAATGCTGGCTCGATTCCTCCACACATCGGTGTTGGTGTCGGTGAGTCGTCGACGAATCTCACCCATAATTCCAATCGATCATAGCTAGGCTCCTTTTTATAAGAATAATTACTATTATAATTTATATTTATATTTAGTTATTGTGTAAAATTATTGTGTAGAATAAATGTGTATAGGGAAGTTATGCATATAAATTATGTTAGATTAATTACAATATGAATGAAATCAACTAACTTCAATCGCATGGTGAAATCCTTCAAATTATATTTACGTATTTTCGAAGTGGTTCCACAATACCAGTCAACTCTTTTGTTCTGCATCATATTATATGAACAAAATGAAATTCGGATTAACATGTTCTACAATATTAGCAATATGAATATTATTAACGTCATATAATGTATACCGAGATGTAAATTGTAAAGTGTCAATTTGTATTTGCTATTGTAGAGGAAATATTATAAAGGGATGAAATGTTAATAATTATATAATACCCGAATGATAATTTTGATGTTCTTTTACCTTATAGTTTACAAAATATCACTATTGTACGTGTATACCTAAATAATTTTAACGTCTACCTATTTGTGTTTCCTATTAAGAATCATCATTATCGTTGTAGTAAAAACAAAATTATATGAAACCAGTCATACTACAATAATTATGAATTATGAATGTTAAATTAATATACATAATAATATACATACGGCGTCGTTGAAGAAGATATACAATAAAAAGTTATAACTATATGAAACCATGCATAAGTCAAACTGTTGAGTTTTTCTGATATTTCCATTGTTGTGTATTCGTTTGCAAATTACAATTAGAATGTAGTACATAGTACATAGATCATACATAATACATATAAACGTTCATCTTGTTAGTTTGGCTCAAATTCCAAAGTTTTCCTAGTAGTATGTAGAACAATTTGAGTACTATCTGATTGTCGGCCTAAACAGCGTATAGCAAACACATTAAGGCAGCTATGAAAGCATATACATGGTTTGAGCATGCATAAATGTACATAGCCATGTATTCAATTCGCTGATAAATATTATGAGAAGATACACAGTGAGTTCGTAACATGTTAGTGGAGCGTTGTAACCCGTGTAATAATTTATGTCGTGAGCTGACGAGTATTTTTCATAAATAACAAATAATGTAATCATTTACTTCCATTCAAGTAACATTTCAATCCTTCAAAAATAGAATTTTACGGAAAGTTTTGATAAAATATGAATGCACAAAATAAAAGACATGAAAAAGAATTTGAGTGATTCAGCCATAAGCAGTAAAACAATCGAGAACTGAAAACAATAATAGAATACAGAAAAAGATGGTTTTTAGCGACGTATACTTCAAACTAGCATTTATCATGTAATACAGTTACAGGATGAGTTAAATATTCACTATATACCTACGTACTAAATAAAATAAAACGTATATATTAACATTATCAAAAACTGTATCATTTTACCTTCTGAATGAAGTGTAAACGAAGACACTGTAAAAGAATCAATGATGTAAGTTAAAAGAATAAACAATCTTATGAAGTAAACTTATATTTTTTCAACTAAATCGTATTTACTTTCATAAATTCATGTCACTAAACATTTAAGGTGCTAATTAAAGAGTAATTTCTACGTACGTAACGTCCTTGTCACATGTTAAAGTTTTACAAAAAGTCTGTACAAAGACAGAAATAGTGCTGAGAATTTGACGTTCTACCCTGACCCAACATGAGATGGAATGAAATAAACTGGACAACTGCTGGAAAGCTGAATCACATGCATGTATCCAGCTTTTATTTCCAACTAAAAAATGTGAACAATGTCCCTGTCATCTTTGAAATTGAATATAATGTATTTAAAAATATGCTCTGCATTTTTCATTTAGAGAGAAAGGGAGAGAGGAAGAAGACGGAGGTATAGAGAGAAAGAGATACAGAAGAATTTAAGGAATTGGACATGAAAGGGTGTGAGGGGACAACAAGGAACTAGAAAAGGAAAGGAAAAAAGTCATAGAACAAGCGGTTAGGTTACATTTTATGCATTCTAAAAAGAAACAAGTGAGAAAAACAGTCAGTAATAAAAGAGAGAGAGAGAGAGAGAGAGAGATAAAGAAGGGAGAAGGTCCACATAACATAACATATAACATAACAGATATAGCCTTTGTGGTGGTGGAATTGAAACACGATTCAAATTGCTATTTTTCCATGTATAATAAGGAGAACTGTTTCCACTGAAGAAAACCATCTTCTCCACACTCTACAACAAATGTTGATACATATGGAAAATGAAGTGAAGGAAGAAAAAAAAGAAGTGACGGGAGTTGATGTCAGCGAACACATCAACCTAACATATAGAGGAGAGATATGGACATGGACAAACGTCTTGCGCCTACTATTATTATTATTAATATGACTCTCTACAGATACTATAATATTCTGTTTTTCCCTCTCTCTCTCTCGTCAGTATGCAACGAGAGAAGGGCGGTGGGTCCTCTCTCGGATGTCAACTGCCTTGTTGGGGCTGTCAGGCTGAATTGAAATGAGATGAAATGAAATGAAACGACGGAGTGGAGTCACAGGCAAACCATGGCAATACATACCTAAACATACGTACAATACACACACGACACGGCTTGAAAAAGATGGCAGTTGGAGAAAATGGAAAATTTGAGGCATTTCCAATCTCAAGGAATTTCTCCTATAAAATAATGTATCTTACAGCGTGTAACATTTAGTTATACGATGCATATTACACATATATTATACATGTATCATCGGGATCCAACTCCTGGAAAATCTAGGAGAGATTCATGCATTTTGTGCAGTCGTAAGGATAGGTTGATAGATAGTGGAGAGAACAGACGGGAATGGTGAAGAATTGTAAAAGCTGTTGTCTTGTCTGCATTTCATATTTTGTCCATGTATGTATCTGTATATATAGCCACAGTCATTCCTTCAGCATTAGACACCATATAGAAACTCTCCCTCTATAATGTTTACACATTTGTGAATTTAGCTTCCTCGCTGCAATTTCAATCTCCATTCAATATCCAGCAGCTCCCAATTTCCCAACCTTCTTGCTATTTTTATTCCGTCTCTTATGGACACGTTACGCTACCAGAAACAGCTTTTTTTGGAATAATCGGCGGATTGAAAACATCTTCCAGTCAATAACACGCAGACGTGATACCTTGTGTGTACAAGTGTGTGCAAGTCTCCCTTCTGTTTTGAGGATACTCATATGGCTAAATGTAAAATTGTAAGGAAGGGAAATTTTCATACTGCATTTATTAACCTTTTTACTTCTAGACATATTAGCTACTTGCTGTAGATGTAGTCTGCACGAACGAAAACAAGTGTGGATCTAACGACATTTGTAAGATAATCAGGTTCGCGGCAGGAAGAACCACAGTTAAAGTAAAAAAAAATGAAAGCAAACTGCAGAAATCAAAGACTAATCGTATAGGGAAACGAAAAAAGTAGCTTTGAACAAAATGTTGGACACACATGACTATACCTACAACATGTAAGTAAGTAGGATGTTGAAGAAAATAAAACTGAAGTTCAGACAACCTGGACTTTTAGTGCAGTAGCGTCTGATGCCATTAGTTACACACAAAACGACCAAAGAACTACCGAGAGCGTATATACAATATACATATGACATGTACATACGCATTGAATTCATACCGAAGTTGATGGAGGAGGGAAAATGTAAATTAGCTGACGAATTTTTTATTTTTCATGCGTGTGAAATGATCATGTAAAATCAAGAAGCCAATCTGTCGGACTTTTCCTCTCAATATGCTCAAAGCCTTGATGAAGCATTTTGCCAATGTATTTTTTATACCTGTGTAAAAGACCCTCTTTGTTCTTCTCATTCTGCCCATTATTTGACTATTTAAATATTCCAAACATGTAGGAAGATACTTTGAACATTTTACAGTGCTTTCTTCTCTCATCTTCCTCGTCTTGTATCCTCCCCTTCTCTTTGTAACGCTTATTCAATAATATTATCCAATATGTATAGAAATTCATTTTCAATTCAACTCTGATTTCTACGTGATGGTATGAAAAATTCACCCATGTCTTCACTATACAACATAATATGCAATATGTACATACATTAATACACAGAGCTTACAATGTACATATGTACGCGTATTTGTAAATGTGTGAACGTAAAATGTACTACATCTAGTTTCCTTCAAGTTGTGCTAAGTTGTTGTAGTATTTTGATATTCACACATTTCGATTTACTATCCTGATACATTTGTACACTTACCATTATGTGATAATTCGGAATGTGTATAAATCTATTTCATAACACCAATGACAGTAATATCAAATAAAGGATGAAGGTAAGAAAAACTGTTGAGTTTGGTGTTTGGTACGGTTAGACCGATTTGATGGACAAGGGTCATAAAATGTAAACATTGAAAGCCGACAGTGTAAAATGAACACATAATATCATGTGTAACAGAGGCAATCTAGATAAAACTGTGCATGTAATGTATACCTAATGTAAAAGTATATTATATACGTATAAAAACAGTACATGAAACACACTAAGGCATAAGCCGTCATTACGCCAATAAATACAATACAATACAGTGAAATACAAAAGGAAATTTCAAATACAATAATGCAATCAAAAGTATCCAATTTATGGCCTTGTTTGTGATGGTGTTGTTCGCTCTCTTGAATTTGTTCCAGTTACTTGTTGGTAGTAAACCAAAAAGCCAAACTTGGAGGTAAAGTATAGTGTTGAAGAGGGAAAGGAAAGGGCCATAATATCCAATATTTTGACCGTTGTTGTACAATGAGTCGTATTATTAGGGATGGGTGTAAAGATATTCTAAATCCTGGACAAATGCATATTATCAAGTTCAACATCAGCAAGAAAAGCAAATTTTGGGGTACTTTTATTGATTTCAAATTATAGTCAAACTTGTTCTTCAAGCTCTTCACCAATTAGTTTCGTTCATTCAGCAATCTAATTTGTCTATATTATATACTTAAGTACACTTGGATTTTTATATATTTGACTGATGTACTCACATTTTTCCTATGTCCTTGCAATACCCTATATTCATTGGTGTTATTACACACTATTATACTCAAAACGTCACTTACAATGCCCATGGCTAATTATTGAAAAGGGGGAAATAAAATGTGATCTAAGTATGTTGTGACACAAAACGAATTTAAATAACCTATAATACTGGTTTAAATGAGGTCAATAGCCAGATTTTGTCTATAAAACAGAAAATGTTATTTTTTCTGTGGCCTTGACATAACCTTACGTTAACAGCAGTGTAATATACATAGATCTTATATTTACAGTTATTGCATGCAATTATTCCGATTCTCCGTTTAATACTCTATCAGATATAGCCCATCTAGTTGTTTCATATTATGCAGGTACTTTTACGCACGATGCAACAGTTTCGTTAGCCTCCTTTCTCTAATGAATTTACTACGAAACTTGCTCTGTCCAAATCCAAACCTCATTGAATGTCGATGTTGCTGATAATTCTACAACATGTTAAACGTTATTAAATAATCGGTAAAAAAATGCTGCAACATTTTCTGGCTGTTTTAAACTTTTCTTTTGTAAAAAATAAAGGTTCATCAACGCTTAATTACTCCCCATTTACAACTTACATAGAACGCCATGTCACAAAAAGCGGAGGATGTAACAGAGAACATGCTCGCCTCAACTACTTTGAGCGGTAGTCATTTATGTCGCAAAGTGTTGGAAACATTGTAGGGGTAAGTGTTTAATCATAATGAGGATGTTTATATCGCTGAAGTACATACAAATGCACGCACACACACACTCTGGACAAAGACGCACGAAGGGCTCTCTTTCTATATAGTAAAAGTGACCTGTATTATGTTGTGCTTATAGATGAGTGGAGTCAAGTGTATCTAATACAAAGAATACTTGAAGTGAATGAACAGACGGTTGGAAGCACCCTCTTCAATCCTTGAGCATAGTCACTCAATACGAGTCGAACCTCGGTTTAAATGTCCCTATGTTTAAGTTCCTTTATATCATGATTCTTTCTGTATTATGTTACAGTTTAAAGTTGTGGAATTCTAAAGCTGAAAGTGTGACCGGTCGCAAAAAAATTGGTATAGAGTTTTGTAATTCATCTAAATAATACAGGGATAACATAAACAGGCGGAGAGAATACTTACGCTTAAAACCTACTGTATATATATGTGTAGAGTGCGGTGTGAGAGACGCATCGAAGTTCCATGGCCGAAGGGTATCAGTAAGTTGTGTGAGTTGAGAGCTTGTAGTTGTAATTTCTCTGTTGTTTCGGCTTATATGTGTCGAAATGACCACCTAGCTGCAAATGAACTGTTTGAACCAACTGATGACGATGAAACAGACATGAAACGAGCCGCATAGTGAAAACTGAAAAAATGTATTATATGTATGCATGCATTGTGTATTGCACTTTAGACGAGGCTCCGGGCTTAGCTTAAGCAGTTATAATGCATACTTATTACACACTTATCCACAAACACGAGGTGTATACAATGCCAATGTAATATATAATATCTACAATGTAATAATGTGCATTTCCATGCTTTAGTTTCAACATCATGTACATACAACAATTTGAGCCCAGACGTATAATGTATGTAAAACGAATAAACACACACATGCACACAAATAAAAAAGTGAAGGAATGTGTATCAGATAAAATACAAAACATTGTGAATAATCTAAACAACGATAAACAGCAAAATTGCAATAATCATTATTGTAGATGCAGATTGAATTCATTTGATATTCAGCAAAAAGATATCCGGATCAGATTATATCAGATCCTATAAAAGTTCAACTTCTCACAAATATTGCAAATCAATTCCATCACTCGTACTTAATTTATTTGCAAAATTTACGCCTTTGAAAACGTTTGGGCACACCGACAAGAGCTACTTTTAAGTTAGGTTGATTATTTAAATCTTCATTCTAATATAGATCAATGAAACAAGTAAAATCTCCCACTGGGAGAATTGTGTGGCACATTGAAAAAGGAAAAAAGTTGAAATCAATTTAAATACACACTTAATAAATAGAAGGTAATACACATACGGCGTATAACACTTTTATATCTTATGTATGCATTAAGTACCTTGTTCTTTTATTCAATTAAATATGGCATTAGTCATTCATTCATTCATTGCCAGTAAGGAAGAGAGAGTGAAAGGACGCTACATCTCCATCCATAGGTATCTATATATTCTCAATGCTGTGAGTACAAGATTATTAAAAATAATATCGAATAAATTACATGCTATTGTCTATACCCACGCTCAATGTGTGAGCCACGATACTTTATACTTAAGATACATGGGGCATGATGTACGTGTGAATTTACTTCACCCCATTTATTTAATTTTTATTTGAGCTCCCAATGATATCAAACCTGTGTTATCGATATGTAACACAAGGATCTTTTTATTTGTTGCCGAAAACTCAATGTTATTTGTTTTTTCGTGTGCACTTATGCATGTATGTATAAGAAAATGCTACGTAGTGCTTGCATTCTAATACTGTACACATAGATATACATGCATTTTTGCTGGGTATAATACCTACATTTATAAAGAAAATGTACAAAATTCTTCAAAAGAAAAAGGAAACGCAGCGTTACAACAAGATAATATTACAAATTACAGAAATAATGAGGCTCTCGCTCTTTATTCAGCAATTTGCAATAAAAACGAAGGGTAATAATATAATAATAGTATATGTAAAGAATAAAGTGATAGATTGAAAAGAAACAGTCGTAATTGTATACAAATACAGTAAAATATGCCTCTACTGGAACCCTGTATTAATTTATCTCGTTTAAAGTTTTTCTAAGATAGTGCCAAAGGAAAATGTAAGAGCGATTTTGAAATTAACAGATCTACCAACTTTTTACTTTTAGTTGAGTATCACCAAGCCGATATAACCCTTCTCGTACATAAAAAACGAAAGCGTATTCATAGTAAATCGAAAAAGTCGGGTGAAAACATTTAAAGAATAATTTAAAATTCGATTACCTGTAAAATGGCATATCACCCTCTAAAAGAAACCTATACAGTGGATCTCTTTAAAAACTTCTATTCGAGGTTTGCCACAGTTAGATAAAATGTAAACTTCCAATATAATGCGGTCCGTCACCGGGAAAGTTTACTGTATAAAGCTTCAAATATGAGCTTAGAGGCAGAAAGAGATAAAGAGAAATATTTTAAACATATTGAATATTGGATGAGCTGCCGTTGATTCGTCCACAGTAATAAACATAATCACACTAATAATTTTAATGCAGTGGATATACGTATTTTATTCACACCTCTCATGCGTATGTATGTATGTACATAACTAACTACGCATATGTACATACAAAGGGGAGAACATCTATTAACTAGGTAAATGTAAATTTTTAAATTATAATGAAGGATTCAAGAAGTATCAGCTTCAAATTAAATGTAATATCAGAAAGATGAAATACATAATGCATTATATGCATGTATGTATGTATGTATACCACGTGCAGACGGGAGAAAATTCCATTTTATTTAAATATTATAAGGTTGATATAAACATCTTATGTATAAACACAGTAAACACAAGCATACGCCAGTTGTTGGGTCACGACGAGAGAACATAAATGTGCAAATCATGAGTAATTACGGGGAGATAATAGCCCTTACTGACTTGTAATCATCACTATCTTGTCAACTATAATTTTAAATTCGTATTTTGTTGCTCCTTCCTAATTCTTGTTTAGGTCGCTCTTCCCCTCATATGAAATATGTAGACGTACATGTATACGCGTGAAATTTCTGTAAGATTGTTGCTTTTTCTCTTTCTCTTTTCTCTGCATGTGTGACTTCGAGCTAAAATCGTCCGAATTTGAAGAAAATCCTATTTTCTGTTATGTTGTTGCAGTACTGGTATTCCACCGATGCTTAATTTATAGCCAGTAGAAAACAACACTACAAAGTAGGATGAAATACCTACATATATTTGGTCCAAATGATCGTTTTTTATACAAAAAATGAGCTTTGAGCGAATTTTGTGAGTTATGATTTATGAATACAAATAACATACATAAAAAGTCATGTTAATAAGTGCCAAACTAGGTATACGTGGTAAACTTTAGCAGCATTAGCAAGTTACAATGTGCATAATATGATTTAGCTGTTTGGAGTCCATGCAAAGACTCTCTTTATAAAATGAATTTTTGCTTTTCTTGCTATGCTTCTCTTTGTAAGTGAAGGAGAAAAATTTGATCATTGTCCATACCATACGCAAGCTTATTGTCGTTGTCTATCTCTCCTTTATCAAAAAATAACAGTTGTTTGGTTCGTTAGCTATTTGAGGTACATATAGATTATTATTTACACCCAACATTCATGAGCATGCAGACACCCTCTAAAATTTCGAATCACACTTCCGATTTCAATGAATTAAGTTCATGGACTGACTTTAAGAGTGTGGAGTCATTTGTACTTATGCTTGTAAGTAACTCGTAGACATACATAGTCATGCATGATTTGATACTTGAACCTCTGGCTCCTTTTCCCTCTTGTTCCTCAGCTCCAAGAGGATGATGATGATTATTGATAAAGATCATGTTTTCCTTCTTTCCAAACTGTTTTTTATTCTTTCTCTAGGAAAATCCCTCATTATTTATTATTATTACATCCTTACTGGTGTTTATAGCTGAGTTAATACAGTATATTAGGACTTATTAGTTGTCAGTTTGATCCAAGTTGGACGGATGGACGATTTACTATCTACTGATATCCTCCACCTTAAAAATAGTTGGGTGCTGGTATTCAAGGTGTTGGATAAAATGACATAATCATCCCCTCTTAAATTTCCAACCAGAAGAGTATAAGTACAAGTGATCGACTATCAAGAATCAGCTCGAGTCAGCAGTGCTATGTGCTTGGAAATATACGTTTCCTTGTATCATATTATGTGTATGGTATTGAAGTATACAAGAAAGAAGCTACAAATAACCTGAGAGGTAGAACATTGAGGAGGAACAGTTGCTCGAAATAAGAGCAGACAAATATGCGCAGCCAAATTAAGGGTGTATAGTGTATAGTGCACATGTATATGTATAATGTAAGTTGTGACTATATGGAAAAAATTAAGGTAGAGATGATCAAAGACCAACAATAAGAAAACAGCTCGGGATTACAAGTAGATAAATTTCAATCGCTCAATATAGTGTGAAAGGCAGACAGATGATGTTGGTGATGATGATGTATCTGTAAAATACATAAAGTGCAAGGAGATATAAGGTGTGAGGGGAAATTGCTACAGAGATTACGAAAAAAACTAGGTTCAAACCACTCGTTTAATATTATAAGTACTCCATAATCAGAGTTAAAGTGGGGACGAGAAACACTTTAAGGCGATGGAATTGGAATAAAAAGAGGGAGAAATAATAACACTCTAATTTTATATTGTACAGAATGTTATGGAGAATTGCTATTGTACACATATACCATGTATCTGTTTCATATATGTAATATGTATATGTACTATGAATACTCGTATATGTTTCACATTATTGTTATTATTATTATTATTAGGTGGTGGTGGTGGTTCTTCTCTTTCCATCGTCTTTGAAAAAAATGTGTATTAGGCTCCAACTGATATTATTACGATTGTAACTGTAGAACTAAAGAAAAGAGGTGAAGATTTGAGATTGAGCGTTGAGAGAAATTCTCTCAAGTTATGATGTGATATGATGATGTTCAAGTTAAAGTTGTAACTAGTAGATTCGCTGATGATGATACAGTGAAGAGAGAGAGAGGCAAAAGAAATGAAAATGGTTTGTGTGAGCAAGCAAGTTCAACCACATTCAATTTACACCTCGGAGCATTATTTAAGTATACATGTTTCCAATTCTCAGGACATTATTATCGCATCGTGCACTGCATATTGAAAGTGAAATTTTCATACAATATACTTTATATACATGGACACACAGTGTACACACACACTCACTCATTTTTTTCTTCTCCCGATTTTGGCCGGCAGTTACTCTGTTTCTCTTAATTGTGTTAGAGTGTTGATTTGAATTAGAGTTTTGAATGAGCCTCTAATATTATGATTATAATAAACTGGCTATTTTTTCACGAGCGGCTCTCTGCCTCTTCTTTCCCTTTTTCTATTGCTTTTTTAATTCTTCCTCTTTGATTTTTTGACTACCTTCCTCTCTGACGCTTCGACACCGTCCAGCCTGTCTTATTATTGCTATTATTCTTTCCTTTTCTTGGTTAATTTGAATGGAAACTTGTGTGTAATGAAATCATGAAAAGTCACACTCACTCACACACGGAGATACATAGACAGACATGCATCAAACACGTAATAAATAAGTTTTAATAAAAATAAAGTATGCTGAACACATCATAATGATAATAATAACTATAATGACTGTGATGATGATGATGGCAAAACACTGATATGCATGTGTTTTACAAGAAGAGAGCATTTCATCATGTAAAGTAAGTTAAAAGTTGGGAAAAGTAGTAATTTTTATCCATTTCTAAGAAAAAATCATTTACTTGGGAAAATCGTGATAATTACACCTTAGAAAGATTGACAATGTGTGAAATGTATGTGCGCCGTCCCTTTTGACCAATTTTTATCAACTTTCCGCGTTGAAAATTATTAAATGTGGAAAGGAATAGAATGTGTATATAAAAACATGCAACAATTTTTACATATTATTAATTTACTCTTTCCGGTGCGGTAATAGCTATATGAACATTGAGAATTAAACATTATAAGCTACTCACCTTGTTAGGTTGTTTGCAATGCTTCATGCTACCCACTGGATTTCTGTTTCATGGTTTTAACCAGTGATTCTTAATTGGATCTTTTCTCGCAATGACTATTCCCTATTTAATTATGCTATGGCGTACCAGTTTTCCATACTATAGAATAGAGCATATAATAAAGCGTGAATTGCAAGACGTATGGAGAACATTTTTGAGCTGAGAGATAAAAATCTGAACACACACACTTTCCTTGTGCATTTTTTGATTTTACACGAATATGAATTTTTATCTTTTTAAAAATATAATACATAAGGAGAGACGAGACCCTTCTATTCTTTCACTAAAAATTAAATATATTTTTGAGGGGCGAAGCGAAGGTATAACCGTAGAACGAGACACAAAATGTTTCTATACTTTTCATTCATTCGAAAAAAAAATTGTTTCATGATTATTTACAATCGCACTTTTCTTAATTTTCAACTCTTGGAATCAGAAGGTAATTTTGTTTATTGTTTGTTCATAGTAGGATCAATAAAGGCCCTATTCTTAAATTACAACAAAAAAGCTTCCTTTGGCCATACGTTTCCGCACGGGCTTGTTTTCACCAGCTCAAATCCGTGCATGTTGGCTGGCTTGTTTATTTGGATTTATTCACCTCCTCTCTCAAAACCTACAAGAATGATAACAATAAGACTGCCTTTTAAGAACATGATTGCAAAAACGACTCCACACAAAGAACATCCCTTTAATTGTATTGTATTTTGTATTGTCTGGATTTGCTCATGAAAATGGGCCTAATGTAATTCATTTTTTTGCTCTCCCGATTTCAATTACAATTCGTAATTACTATCCAACGTAAATAAAATGAGAGTGAAGAGTGCACACATGCACGATATGATGGAGTGAAGTAAAAATTGAAATGTTTTAAAAGTCGCGTTTAATATATCTCCGTTTGATAATTTTAATTACACTTGATGAGCTGAGTATTATAGATATATTTTTTCATGTTGTATACACTGTGTATGTATTATGTATGTTAGGGTGCTTCAAACCTCCCAAACGATGAAATCCATACAAAGCATCAGCCAAAAAGTTACTTCTGGCTGAGAAAAC
>JAQIVE010000306.1:0-42121 GCA_034698285.1 Sminthurinus bimaculatus | reverse complement strand
TTTACATTTTCGCTCCTAAGCCATATGTACGCTATTGTTATAGCATACATATGGGGTACAGTAAATTGCTAATATGTCTACTACAATATGCAATCAATATCATATTGCTAGTGTAAATGGTTGTGGTACAATTAAGATTTAAAGTCCAAAGAAAAGTTTGTCCGATTTATTTTGACCATATGTGTACATATGTACTAAAATAAATATATAGGTAATTTCCGTATCTCTGCCTTTTCCCCAAACAAACTGCTCCTGGCTTCCCGGGAACATAATCAATGAGAAGGAGAATGAATAGGGAAATTTTTTGCTCGTTAAATTTTCACGGCAACCTCCGATGTCAGGGAAACTTGGAGCAACTCAAGCAAGTCAGTCGGACGGAATGCTCCTATTCTGCTGTACACACCTCGAACATCGAATCACAGCACAGCACCACTCCAGACTTTGCCTGTGATTCGACTCTTCGACTCGAGTAGTCAGGTAACACAAGGTAGATAGCATCTATCTACATACATATACGAGCTCTTCCTTTTCTCTCCATAGTGTCTTGTACGCGTTCTCTTGTTCTTGCTCTGGCTTCATATATGTACCTCTTCCTTTGGTTCTCTGGTCAATTCAGGCGGAACAAATTTTGGCTAATTAGCACCACCCGGGTAAGGATATAATCACTTTCCCTTTTCACCTCGACATCACCGGGAGACTTTTCGCTTCTCGTCCGCCAGTTCAGATACATATATTTTAAGTGTATGTATGCATGTATACTGTACATACCAAATCTGGAAACTACGCGTTTAAGCATCACAGTCTATTTCATAGTGCAAGGATATAATATAATGTTCTCCATCAAAATTTTCCCCAGTCCTTTCTCATTATCATCATCATAGGTTTCATTCGTCTATAAAATAAACTGTAAATATGGGATGCAGTAAAATTCACTCTTGCCAAGCTCTTACGTTGCTTCTTTGCTTCGAAATTTTCAGTTTTCAAAACCAACAAGGATAAAACTGTACCGACGAAGAGGAATCCCTACATTTTTTCAAACCTTGTTTAAAAATTGTAAAAAAGTAATTTGAGCAAGTTTACGGCACATAAAGATGTTCATTCATACAGCGAAGCCTGTATTATGCATAACAAGGATGATAATCATGATGATGATAACTATACACACAACTTTAAATTTCAAGGGTGTAAGTACAACAGACAATATATTTTGCATATGCATACAGGCAAGTTTGGGTAGAAAACCCTAAGCCATTGTCCCCGCTAAATCCCGGTAAGTTTGTTAATGATAATGATAAGAACTCCAACACCAACTTTAGATCTTTCCCTTCATACTTGATACAGAGCAGTACGTACATATGCATGCATGAAAGGCCGGAAAGTTTCCATGGACAAATATTGTACAAACGTTTACATTTATTTTGTAATTTCTGTATAAAATATGTAGGTGCATTTACCTTGCTCTCCACTTTCCTCTGTGTGAGCATTGGAGTTACCTTCATCTCCAACTCTCTCCATTCATGACCATACTGGCATGTCATAAGTACCGCGATGTTGATGACGAAGATGGGACATTGTCGTCATTGTCATTAATTGTAAGTTGAGTTTGGTGGATTTTACATGGGGATATAATTACTTTTGTACATGCAGCATATACCAGCGACTCTTTCTCTCTTTCTTACTCTCTAACAACTCTTTCTCCCTTTTCATCATTTTCTGTCTTCTCCCCTGATGCTGATGTTGATGATGATGATAATGATGATGACGACGGCGATGAGGAGAAGATTCAAGAAGGTTTTGAATTTTGAATAAAGTAGAAAGCTCAAAGTCTGGTAAAAGAAACAGAGGTTACTTTAGTTGGCTCTATAGCTTTTGCTCATACTTTGACTTTTACTTTAGCTTTTCTTCCATAGTCCCTTTCTATTCTTGCCTTATTCTCACAGTCAGCGATCTATCTCTAGATGGTTGAGCCACACACATAATTATAAAGTTGTAAAATATTCATGCCTACATTTGGATTATTTGCACTGGCAACTGCCAACTTCATCACAACCATTGTTCAGCGCCTCTTCAAATCTTACAAGATGTTACTTGTTAGTTAAAAGCCCCTGGTGTGAAAATTATAATATTTTAACGCCGTATAATAAGGCGGAGAAAAGTTACGGCCCGAGCATTGTAAATGGTGAACTTGCATAATTTTGAAATTGGAAGAGCACAAATGAAAAGGGAAAACTGTCTGACTGGGATTTGAGAATCTCTCTCAACTATTTTACAATACCATGCTCACCGTCAAAATTTGTAATCAGTAGATATTAATAGTTGACAGAGTTTTTACAGTATTATGTTCGGAGGAACTGTGGGTAAAAGTAGGAGAAGAAAGAGAGAAAGAAATGAGCAAGTTGTGCTTCATCACATTGTGTAAAGTATTAAGTATTAGTTATAATATACAAGTTGCTTCCTTTTCCCGTTTGCTTTAGATGGTGCGAACTGAAAGAGAGAGAGAGAGAGAGAAATAGACGACGATCATTGATGATGAGCATTAGATCCCATCTGATGCACATATAAAATATGTACATACTTATATGATACGATATCATATACGATAGGAAGAGCATGTGTGTGGTATGTTATCACTCTTTTGCTCCGTAATAATGATAATGATAATAATAATAATAGTAATGATGACGATGATCGCGGTGGTGGGATCTCTTTCCCTTCCACAGATAGATAGAATTGCATATACATAGACCGAGTCCCACTATTAATAAATGAAGTTCCCCGGAGAAAAGCCATAAATTTGTGGAAGAGAGCAGAGGGGTGTTGCACAATGTCGTCGTATGGCCCAATTATGGCTGAATGTGCAAATGAAACTCTAACTGACTCAACTCGACTCTGTTCTGCTCCGCTCTGCTCTGCTCTGTTCGATTCAACTCACAAGCTCCAGCTCAAGATGAACACGAACATACTTGATGTGAATTATATGTACATATGTGAGGAAAAAACTTACACTAAAGTTTACCGAAGGGAGTTGCCACACAAATTACAACTTATCTAACGTATTTGGCCATTTTACTATTAAAGAACAACTCGGGACCAAACCAACATCATTTATACATTGGAATATTATGCTCCAAACTGCGATATATACACAATAATATACAAAAATATATACCACTGTACACAGTGTACAGTGTACACACACTTATGCATTTTACATGAACAAAAACGAGCCTGCCAAAACACACCATGGCTAAACAGCAATTTAAAACGGCATTCTGCGTGCTTTCTTCTTTTTCTTCATATTTATGTATATTGCCTTTCGCTTCATTTTCATCTTCATCTTTTCCCTTCGTCTTCTTCTGTCTTTTAAGTAATAACATTGTAGTATTATACATCAAACTTTATGGAGATGTAGGTAAAGAAAAAAGGAAGAAGAGTCAATATAATAGTCGTAAGTTTTGTCTCAAATTTGGATACGAGTATCTTGCATTGTCTCCCATTTTTAATCCCGAGGTTTGGCACTGTATGAAAAAAAGATTTTTTCCACTAAAATGACTTGGCCAATCTTCGTCTACAGTAGTAATATAGTAACTGTCTAGTAGGTTCTTTAAAAAAATTGTGATGAATTTGTAACAAAATTCCTCGTCAAACCTCCGTAAAAGTTCTTATTTCTGTGTCAAACCACGCTAATAAAAAAATAAAGTGAAGCCAAAGTCAAATTCAAAGGGGAGAGAGAGGCGAAGAAAGAAAAGTTTGTACGTAGGAATAAGTTTTTGTTCGCTTCCTGGTTTTTTCCTGCCCATATTATACAGCATTATATTATCTCTACAAAATTTTCGTTTAATAGAGAGCATGTGGAAACTGCATATTGCACATTACTGTGAATAAAAGTCTAAATTTTTTGAGTGGCGCAGAGAGGCACTTCTCCCGCCTTCCCTTCCAGTTCCACAACTCTTTTTTTTCAAACTTGTTTCCCGTTTTTCCATTCCGCAGGAAAAAGGAAGGAGCGGTAGCGGAGAAAACGGCGGACGAAGCGAAGAAGAAGGCGGAGGAGGAGCAGACATGTGAAACACCGAGAAAATTGTGTGTAGCATTTATATAGATGTATATGTGTAGCATTGTGAATATTTAATGTGTCCAATTTCCACTTCATACAAATGGCCTACATGCACCAAAACATACACTCGGTACATCTTGTATCTGTATATTTTATATGTATGCATGCATTTGTATTCGCAGTGGGACTTTAGATTTTACAAATACTGCACATTTATACGCCATGGTTCGCTGTATGTGTGTGTGTAATGTCGTATCGCATCTCAGCCTATCGTATCGTATCGCATCATATTGTATAATATCGCCTCGTATCGTAATATGGAGAAAAATGAGTCGAGGAAAAGGAGACAGAAGAAAGAGAACAAGTGGAAAAAATGTACTGTCATTTTCTTTTCGATATCAGTGTAGATAGGACTCTGGGGACTTTGACTCGAGGAAATAAGACAGGGGAATAATGTCGCCTTATTGCATTACACGATATGTAACGACCTAATAAATGTAATAATGGGTGAGTGTCGAGAGTGGTTTGTGTGAGTCCATGTACATTGTACATATCCATCTACAGATTCTACAGATACATGATATATATAAGTATTCTCAATCTTTCTCTTATATTTCTTCACTCTTTATTCCTCCATTTTCAGCGTCTTGGAATCTAACTCAAAAAAGAACAAGAACAAAATAAAGAAAGAACGTTTTACTCCATACACCATTTCTATGGGAAATCTTCACCACGGAAAAATTACCGCCAAAGCCACCACCGACCGAGATACAAATACAAATACCAATGCCGATACCAGTAAAATGAAGGGAAAAGCGAGAACATGATCAGGAACAAGTTGAACAACAAAGATACAAAAGTATCTACCTATATAGTTACATGATGTATACAGATACATACAAGTAAAATATGACGGATCTATGGTTTATATACCCGTACTTATTTACTTATAGCCGAAGCGTAAAAAGAGTACCAGGGCGACAACTCTCTGACAAATCCCCATTTCCATTTCCAGAGATTCATGTCCGTATCATATCAGTCCACAATTCACATTCACATGTTTTGCTGGAGTTTGGATCTTTTCCTTCCCTCCCCTTATGTTTACCACATGGTAGTTCTTGCTCGCTTGAGTGCCGTACTACACTAAACAATTACGACGACTCTCTCTCGCTCTCTCTCTCTCTCTTGTCTATTTGTCCTGGGCCGAAGCCGACTTCAGCTTTGCTCTGCAGTTTTGTTCTCGTGTTGCTTTGGTTTTGGCGTTGCCTTGGACAAGCTCACCCTCATTAATGCCCAATCCCTTCATGTCTATCCCTCCCTTGACACTCTCGGCGCTCTCACTCGCTCCTAAGGTCAATTGCCTCTAAATTTCCATCTATTAAGAAATCCGTTTCCAACTCAAGGCTCAGCGTCAATATGTATCTGAACATATGTACATAGTAGTGTATACAAATATATTGAGGAAGATCTTGTGCTGTGTATAGTATATAGTAGTACGTATTTATATTGTGTTTGTATTGTACAGATAGAAAAAAGCGAGTCACGCTGACCAAACAAAAATTGACCAAGGAGACCCCAGCTGCTGTTTCTGTTGCTGCATTACATGGGAGAAAAAAGGAAACAAGGCGTGAGCAAACCAGACCAAAGCAAACCATAGGAAAGAACAGCAAACCAAACTCAACACAAGACAGACAAGTTGAAGCCAAAGCCAAAGCCGAGCCAGACGAATAAGCACAAGGAAAGAAAGTGCGTGAGAGTAAAAAGCCTCCTCCATCAATTTGCTCCCATTACAGGAATCGAGGAGATCAAGGAGCGATTTACTCACGAGCCTTTTTTTATATCAAATAGATGTATCGCTTTTTTTCCTGTCTGTTTCCTTCCCTTTTTTGCTTCATCTTAAATCGGATCGATCATTCCGTCCCGTTCCATCCACCACTTGGCTTTCAGTTCATCCATCCAGAATACAACTGAAGGCAAGGGAAAGGCTGGCAGTCAACTTTTGATCCAACTTGAGCATTCGATTCGCTTTCGGTTTGTTTCGGATTTTTCGGTTTGGTTTGGTTTTGGGTTTGAACCTGACTTTGAATTTAAGTTGAAGACATACAATATTTATGTACATATCATGTAGGTACATACAGCATTCAGTCAACTATTGACTATTGAAATCTTAAAAGTGTGTAAAAATCCTTTTTGTAGTAGATCGAAAGATCGAACGCAAAAGTATGTAAGAGGAAGGGCGAGGAAAAAGGAACCCTTTTCCGGATGGTGAATCCTCAACCATCTTTATATTGCACACAACGCACCGTACATTTTATAAAACGTCCCATCAACATGCTGTTTTGGCTCCTCAAATCCCAATCAGAATGTGAAAATCCGAGAAACCCGAATCGAAAAACTACCCACAACCAGGTCCACGCCGACCACTAAAGTCACCGTCAAACTCAAAGCTAAAGTCGAGTTAAGCGACTGCTTTGTGTAAAAGTGTGCAAACACTTAGAGTTCTATACAAAATACAAAGTAGTCAGTTTTCTACCTTTTTCCTTGGTCTCTGTCAACCTGGACAAACAGGCTGCAACATATACACACATGCCTACATGTTGTACCGTAAAACGTATGTGTACGTATGTGTGTATAAATTCGTGCTTGTGGAATCCGAAGGATCCAACCTCAATTACCCCACAAAAGTTTCTCAACTCGGTTCAAACTTTTAAACGGGCTCCCAGCCAACCTTTCAACGGCACCGTCAATGTCAATATTGTTACGGTATACATACATACTGCATACATACACACATACAAATTCAGCCAAACTAAACTAAATAGCTTCCTTTACTTTATCGTGCAAATACCAAATATTTAGGGGTAACCTTCTACTAAAAAAGGGTAAATAGTTTTTTAAATGTCATAATTTATTAAATCAAAAGGGTTCATTTATCTTATTTATAAAATGAGACTTAAAAGTCCTTCAAATATAATGCGATCGCATTACGTTTTTGCCATTTTGTATGCTTTGACTTTAGCTTTCTTTTTTTTCTACGCAATGGTTTCCTGATAGTTTGTCAGAGTTGTTGTCATTTATTTCTATTCTCTCTGCCTCTCTCTCTATCTCTGTGTATTTTCCCTTTTCACTTGAATTCGAATCCTTCCATTTCTCTATTTTCCGTTTCTGTGGAAACTTCTTCCCACTTTTGTCTCCAAGCATAGGATAATAATAATAATATAGAATGTATCTCTCTCACATTTCCTTGGCTGTCGCAATCCAATTCCGTTGAAAGACGTGAAAGGTGAGTGAAAAATTGAAGCTCGGAAATAAACTACTGTATTCATTATATTGTACAATGTGTATGCATATATAGCAAAATCCTTTCCCTAGTTGAGCTAAAAGTTTAACTTGAATATCCAGCTTAAGTTTAAAGTTGTTGCTTTTGTGTATGGAGAGAGAAAGACAGAGAGTGAAGCAGAGACAGAGCTGCAGGAGCACCAGCACACGTCAAACTGGAAGCGTCGCAGGGCTCTGTTGAATTAGTATGTACATTGAGGCTCCTCCACGGAAATGGTAGTCATCAGAGCTATTTGTTTCATCGAGAGTTTCCCCTTGTTTCCTCACAAATCAACAGGCAATAAACAAAAATAGGCTGAGGAGCAACGGGGAGGTCGATATTTATGCAGACGGAGCCAGAGAGACAGAGACACAGAGGAAAACAGTATCTTTCGCACGAGCTGAGTGACTTAATTTGCCTTTGAGCTGTGTTTGTATATCTGTATCTGTGTCTTTACACACAGCTATGAAGGAAACTTTGGTCTTTATTTCTCCTTGAAAAGAGCAACTTTTCTCTCCGAGAATCATCTTCTCCTTTGCACAAAAATAATAAAACGTAACTTTGAGGGGATTCTTGTCGAACAAGCAATATTACAAGCATATTCGAATATTAGATGCTAACGGATTGATGACTTTGACTTGACTCGCTTCCTGAAAAGCAGACCAGTGAAAAGTGAACAGTGAGGAGCAAATCTCAGTTTTGTACATTTGTACGCCTCTTGTGTTGACTTTACATATATACAGTATTTTGTATTTTGTCTGTTATTTTATTCTTCACTCACATCACCCATTTCCATTCCCTTTAATTTATATTTTCTCCATTTTGCCAATGACTTGTATATGTATACACCAAGCAAAATACGTATAATGTATATGTATGTATGCTCGGGGTAAATGATAATGGGAAGGAGCATTTATGATGTTTGGACAAGATAAGAGAGGAGAAGACAAGGATGGCAAGGCTGGAGACAAGGGGTGAACTGAGGTGTACAAATGCAGTTATATTCATTTATACACATTACACATATTATCCATCCTGCATAATACATCAACAAGGACGGTCGTGTGTCTCTCCAAATTTTTGTGAAAAGTTGAGTGAGCTCAATCTACTTTTTACCCTGTATATGATATATTCTATGTTCTTTATACATACATACATACTTATGTTCCATCAGATCCACATGGGACTTTTTGTCCACATACAGATACACTCTTATATATGTATGTATATATGTGTGTACAACTGTACAATGTACATGAATAAAAGCACGTCGATGTCAAGCCTTGATTCCTTCCACAGAAACTAGTTTTAATTATAAAAGAAGGGAGTCAGGTTTGTTGGGTTAGATTCAGTGACCGTGAGGGATTCAATTTAGCCATCTCTTTTTCTTCTTCGTTTACTTCTTTTTACTCCTTCTCTTCTTTTTCAACTACATCAGCTGTATATACACACATATTCATATACATACTATACAACTCCAGCTCCGGCTCTGGCTCTGCAAACTCCGAGTTTGTGCTTGGAGCAGCCTGAGAACCAAAACCAAAAGGTTGGGAAAAGAGATGAAGAATCAGAGAAAGGAGAATGGGAATGTGAATGGGAAAAAGAAGATCTGTGGGGACTTTAAAAAAAGCTTTTTATATAATAGAGACGAGAGAAGAAGGTATAGCTTTTAATTTAAAAGGTTATATTTGTGGTTGTCGCACACACTTTTATAGTCTATCAAAAAGAATGTGTTTTAGATATACTTGAGCTGTACGGTGATAGTGGGGGAGTGTATGTATGATGTATAAAGTATTTTTATTGTGTATGTTAGTATATCATCATGTAATGTGTGTATTTACACACGCAGCACAGTATAGCGCCAAGTAAAGAGTTTGGAAAAAGGCGTATGTGCGGATTGCAGAGTAAATATTTGTAAACGCTCAGCTCGCCAGAAAATTAAGTCTTAACTGAATTGAACTCAACTGGCGACTCGACTCTTATATAGAGAATACATACATATGTACAAGGAGAAAGAGGCAGAAAGAGAGAGAGAGAGAATGAAAATGGAGAGAGAGACAAGTACAAACACACAGTTTGATATTACACTCTTCAGCTTTGATGGAAATTAGTAATGACTTTAAACAATTAGTTAAACATGAACAAATGGGCTATATATTCGGGCTAGTGGTCAAATCTCCAAGGAATTCTTCGGTACACACAGACACAATTACATGAGACCGGGGCTCTTCACATGAACATACGCATCATATAATGGCCATGCCAACGTTAACGTTGAGCCAATGAGTCCCAACCCCGACTAGACAACTCAACTCAGCTCAACTCAACACTATACACTGTACGCTATACACAGAACGCAACACAACAAATCCCATACAACTCCCAAGCAAGTCGGCACTTCACTCGTTTCTCCTTCTCCACCCCTCGGTCAGTCGTCCACTCATTCATTCATTCACAGTTCAGCTACACACACATACAAATAGGCATATAATATGTACAATATACATAAACATATAGGCACCCACAAAACTTACGAGGACAAATAGATATTATGTGCGAGGCAAGAAGACCACAAAAACGTAGAAGACGGTCACATGGAAAATCCTCGACATTTCTCTAGTTGCTCCTTCCTTCTCATCGCTTTTTACCCATTTACACTCCTTTGTTGCATTTTCTATATATTTTTCTTTTGGAAAAATCCAAGAAAATCCACAAGATTTAACACATTCCTCTTTTCGGATCTAATAAAAGTATCTTTCCTTATAGGATACCAATATCACATAATAATCCATGCTGAATTCGGTTACTTTTTATTGTATTATATCCGTGCATGTCTTATAATGTAGTACAGTAGAAGAAGGTAGTGAGGTTGAAATTGAGAAGCATAGACATGAAGACAAAATACCACAGTTTTGTAGACAGACAAGTACAAATAATATCTATTATAGAGACAAAATCTTCAACGGTTTTGTATATGTAGTATTGTGTAAGTTTTGTCTTTGGTCTATGCAGTATTTGTATACAATCTAATAGAAATTATTACAGAAATGTAAGAATAAAGACAAGTCTTTTGGTTCTTTGCTTTTCCTCTACATTTTATGTGTGTGTATGCGTTTGCGGTTTAGATGTGAAAACTTATGTACATATGCGATTGGAATTTTGATGGAGAGGCTCCACAATTTAGAGAAAGTTAAAAACCACCTAGTTCAGTTTTAATG
Organism: Sminthurinus bimaculatus; assembly: GCA_034698285.1. Classification (NCBI taxonomy): domain Eukaryota; kingdom Metazoa; phylum Arthropoda; class Collembola; order Symphypleona; family Katiannidae; genus Sminthurinus; species Sminthurinus bimaculatus. The sequence goes on along the minus strand of JAQIVE010000306.1, from coordinate 31,530 downwards.
TGGGGGATTTTAATGTTGTTTATTTATTTCAGTGCAGCTTAAACTAAATTTTTTTACTCTGTAGTTTTTTACTTTGATCCTTATTCAGCTTGTGAATCTTTGTCATGGCGACTGCCTCCGCGCGCAATTATTTGGTCATCTCAATGTAGAGTTTTAGAAATTTCAGAGGCTGGGGTTAAAAAATAAAAATAAAAGAAGCAGGGATTTTTTTCTCATTTTTGCCTAACCTCCCAAATATGGTAAAACAGACTCGAACATTAGCATTAAATTAGTGAGTCTTTTACGGAATTAGAGAAGAAGCAATGAGAGTGAATGAGAGAGTCCAAAGGGAAGGGACACAAGAGAGGAAGAAGAGAAAAGTAAAAGGAAGCCGAATAAGATACTGATACAAGAGCTCCTCAAGAGTCTCCTTTGGTCTGGGGAATATTCTGACTTGAAAGAAGAGTGGAAAGTTAGAAGAGGGAAGAAATTGGTTCTGAGGGAAGAATATTCGGTCTTTTTGTCTCACGAGGTGACAGCCTCCTCGCAATTATACAAAGACTCGCTCTATATACTTTTTGTGTAAATGTATGATACATTTACACATGAATATGTATAATGTATGTATATGTATATGCAACTATAAGTGTATGCAGGGACTAATTAGTCAAAATCATTTTGTGCGTCGGTTGCTTCAAAGTCGTTCTCGCTTCGTTGCCAAACCATCTCAAGCGCGTACCTATGCCCAATGCTCATATGCATTAATATAGTATGTATATGTTTATATGTATGCGCAAGTATTTACAGTTGTAGGCAGAGGAGCGGATCAAATCCTGCACAAAAGACAAGAAAATACACCAAAACATGTACATTACTGTCAAATGTATGTATGTATGTATAATGTATACATATATCTTTTATATTTCAACCTACACGATACATATGTAAACTGCCTCACCACAGACATCTGACTCTTCCTCGTCTTACAGTGCCCGTTTCCAGTTAAATCGGCCACAGCTCTCAAACTCATCAATAGGTCAGGCTGTGTAAATTCTGTAAATGGTGAATTCTGATGAAAAGCCGCAAAGATTTCTTAAAACAGAAAATAATTAACGGTAGTAATATCTGTCTCCTTATTTCTTGGTTTTCACTTTGACTTTGACGTCCCAGCTTTGCCATCGACTTTATGTTTGACTGTCATCTGGTACGTATACAGCGGAAGAAACTGTCCTAACAATGGGCGTATAGCATTATAAAATAAAATAATATAATACACTCTCTGTTGGCCGCTTTCTCATCTTTCGCGTTCTTTTGCTTCTACTTCATGAGATTTTCGGCAAAGGCGGAAAGCCGAATGTGGCAAATATAGTAAAGGCTTTATTGTCAAAATAATTAGGATAATTATTACAAACGTGCCGACGACCATACATTCAAGCAAAGACACACATATATATAAAATAACAAGATATGGGGAGATGAAATACATGTTGCGCTATGTGTGAGCAAGGGCTAATGATAAATGAAAACGAAAAGCCGAGGATTTGTTCCGACTTAGACAAAAATCCCCGTGACCAATGAAAATGACCATTTTGAATTTATTACAATACATTTCCCCATTAAATCTATCTCTCGCTTCCCGTTCCCTCTTCCCCAAACTTTTCGTCCCAGCTCTCTTCCACCGACCTCACACGCAATGAAAAGGATGTAAAAATAGAATACACAGAAATGGAAGTACAATACAGAGCTTTGACAATGGTTATTTGTTTCAACAATTTTTGCGTGTTTTCCCAATTACCGTAAAAATGTTACAATGCTCAATGCTTAAAAACTTGACAATTTACATTTTAAATTACATTACACTTTAAATAAAAGTTTGCCGTCGCACTTAATAATCGAGAAATAGTGAATAGTCTAATTTAAAACTTTAGTTTTTGTGAGCCAAAGAAGGCAGTTTGACATTCTCAGTATTAGTAAGATGCTGAAAAGAAAGTTTGCTAATTAAATGTGCAATAAAAGCGAACAATTAATGCTTCACACAATGCCAAATTCGCCGTTTATCAGTCAAACTTGTGCTATAGTTAGAAGTCAACGTATTTAGTATCAGTATAATACGTATGATGTAATGCAAAAACGGAATTTTCCTTTGAAAGTTGAAGAAGAGATGGGAAAAGAAGCGAGAGTGTATAGATAGACTGAACAATGAACAATGGCATATTATGGCGTATAAAAGGACGAGGACGTGTGCGGATTGGAACTATGTTATAATTGGATGTAATGATGATATGCGAGATAATAAGTTATCTCACTCGTTGCTGGATATAATTTCAAGTGTATGCTTACAATTACAATGCACGACTATACAACGCAGGAGCATCAACGACGCTATTATAAACCCAAACAGTAATGAATGCTAATGAACAAGGGCTGGCTGGATGGATGATGATTATATGATGTGATGTGAAGTGATATGATATGATACAGATAATATTATGAGTTTCCTCGTGCGGTGTGGTATTATATCGTATTGTATCACATCATATAATATCGTGTGGTGTGACTTTTCATCTATGTATGTATGTATATGCATCATAATGGGTTTGCATTTATATGCCCATCAAATACGTAAATACGCGGGTAACTTTAAGAGGAAACCGGGATTTGGATATGGGACACACAATAATTGTCTCTATCTCTGCAAACACTTTTCACTGGTGTGGTGTTGGCTGTTGGTGAGAGGAAGATGAGCTTCCTATGAAATTATATAATGTACTAATGCGCACTCTGGAAATGATACATCAAAAGAGAGAGAGAACGAGAGAAAGGGAATAAAACAGGGAGTCGATATGATCTTTGAGAGTGAGAGTGTGTGCACACAAACACATCGGCTGTCAATTTGGTCTATTACTATTCATATTAGAGAGACCACACGTGGGCTTTCGTACAAAAAGATAGCATAGTATGTATGTATGTTTTTTCTTTCCTCTGTACACTAGATCCTCCGAATCTGTGATGATGTACGACCAAACTGGAAAGAGAGAGAGAGAAAGACACAGAGTTTGCATAAGCCCTTCATCCATCTACCCAGTGCATTGATTTGATTTGCAGAACAGTTGACAGTGAATACAGATCATCGTCCTCTCTTGCTATCTCGGTCTCTTGAATCGTGGTGTTTGTTTTTCAAAAATTGCATTTTAATAAGGCAGACAAAATGACAAAATAATGGTTGGCCTGATGCGATGATGGTGATGTTGATGATAATTGTGTGTATGTATCTTCCATATGATGGATGGATGCAAAGAGTAAAGAGAGAGCCTCTTTACTAAAGAGGTTCCCTCCATCTTCTTCATCCAGCAACTATATTACTACTAACACTACTACTTCTACTACTTGTTGTTACTCTTCTCAGTTTAATCCGATTTCCTCTAATCGCCAACAACTGCCAAATACTCCGCTTTCCCCCGGACAAGATAGACCCAAGTTTGTTCTCAATCAGAATTCCCACTCTTCACGACCCACGATCAACTTTATTATACAATTTGTGTCTGCACAGTGCATCTTGCGTATGTCGAAAACGCAGTTGCAATATACTCTTGTGTAAATTTCTCTGCTATAGAGCAGAGAAATTTCTTGACAAATGATGAAAACATAATATTCAGATTTTTATAAGGAGAATGATTTCCAACTCATTTTTCTTCTTGGTTCAAAAATTGATCTGTTCTGTCGCCATGCCAATCCATGATTAAAAATTTCACTGTAGTAAGTAAATTGGTCTATTTAGGTTTTGTTGCTGAAAAATGTTGTTAGTTTTGTAAAAATTCTTATAGAAAAATAATTTTAAAAGTTTTTAGACGCCATGTTGAAATAAAAAGCAAGTGGTAACGATTTTTATAAAACCTAAAACTAGCGGTTCCATGTTCCATTTTTAATCGGGGTAAAACAAGGCTAACGATAAAGTCGTTATAGGAGAGTTTTACAGTATCCATCAGCAATCTCGGAACAAATTGACCAAACTGTTACAACTGGCCACTGCCACTTTCATTAAACATTTAAGGAGTCATCATCATCGTCAGGAGTAGCATCGTTTGAATTGCCTTCAGCCCTTCCCCACATTGTTTCACTTGGGGGAACTCGCATGCATACATAGTTATGCGTGCATACAGATGTAGCATACATCATATGTATGTAGCACAGATGATACGATATCTAAAAGAACCATCGTCTACTTGTTTCTTTTCTCAAAGGGCTCTCAAAATTCTAGGCAGTCTTTAATCCCAGGCTGAATCGGCCCATCTTTTTTTCACAAGGACTTCCTTCCCTCAAAATCAAACCCACCAACCAACCAACCAACCTTCACTCCTTCTCATATACTTATAAGAATCACGGAGAAACATCCCACCCCACTAAAGAAAAACTAGAGACTCTGCTTCCATCTACTCTACTCTACTCACTTGTACTATACTATATGCTGTATAGATACTATTACGATGAAGATGAGCATCATAAAGAGCATGAAGGTGCACGCGAAAATGGATGAAGGCATGAAAATCCATGTATGTATAATGGGTCTACGTGCTTTTGCTTGTATATTGTGTATTGATAGTGATGTAAAGATATAATGGAAGGCTGTAGAAGAAGAAAACGGAGGGAGAAAATGAAAGAGAAAAAGGAGAGAGTAAAGAAAAAATGATCACACTCGAAAATCAAATCGTTTCTACGAGAGCACATCGAGCGAAAAATTGGATGGAAAATTCACGCCACACCACGCTTATTTTTAACATATCCTTCACACAAGTTATTAATACGGCGATTATTTATACGTCTCCCATTGGGACTTGTGTTACGGGCACAAGAGAGACGGAGAATGAAAACGAGTAGCTGTGTGTGTGTAAAGTGTGCCCTCGATTTTCTCTCTATTCATTCTTCCATCTATCTATCTGTCTCTCTCTCTCTCTCTCTACTCTCTACTCGCACATCATTCAATAAATGATAGGATACAAATGCCCGGAAAGCCCATCACACCAACACCACCAACCAACAGAGAGATAGAGAAGAGAGAGAGCCAGAGCACCCAGTTTTCTCCCCTGTGAATCCACACAAAAAGTAGAATACAGTATTGCCTCATTATGTATTCTCCGATGATTTGCACATTTAAAGAAAGATTTTTTTGACAACGATTTTTCTCAAAACTTCCATTTTACAAGAATAATGCGCTTCATATCTCAAGATTACCTATCAGTTTCAAACAATTTTTTGCCAAGTTTTGTTAACTCGAAAGTATTATCTGTATTTTGTTGATTTTATTCAGCGCCATGGCTCGCTATATTTATAATCCACTGTATTGTTACATCCATCATAACATCATTTGGTTTGTGAAAACTGTTCTAAAATGCAGTCAAAGTTGGACCGGACCCTGGCCTTCTCTTTTGCTATGCATCGCTCTTCCGTGAATTTCATACATGCATACGTGAGCTTGCTACCGTCTATTTTATCCTCATGTCCAGTCAGCGTGACCCTTTCGAATTCGAAATCAGAATCCGAATCAGAATCTGAATTCGAATCCAAATTTGAATTCGCTGAACAGTCCTCCTATTCTCATCACTCGCATCACTTGTCGTCCGTATAAATTCACGCGTCCCATCTGAATATTAACTAGATGGATCCAAGCCGAACTAAACTGAGAGCCGAGTTGAGCTGAACGGACCTCCGACTCGAATATTAAACCTTCTTTTCGCTCTCTCCCCCCTCCAATTGTTTTCTCGTTTACCCTCAACAACTCGCCAACAATAACAATAATAATTATATTATTACGATACAATTTCCTCGTAAGGAATCCCAGCGGACCGAACATTACGCTTTGATGCCAATTCTATTTCCCATATACTGATACTCTAACCCGTTTAGCATTAAATGAACCAAGTTGGGAGAAGATATTATGTATACGATACGATTTATGACCTTGAATGTTTGAACATATTGGCCAAATTATTGATTTCATTTTTCTGATACACATGTATGTATGCATAATAGAAAAGGTATAAGGGTCATCTATAAAATTTTCTTTATTTCCATTTTATCATCATTTTGACTTTTAGATTTTCCAAATGAATGCCCTAATGACTTCAATTCTAAAATCCAAACTGTTGTCTTTAAGAAAAAAGGGCATATGGCAATAAATGGTGTCTAATTGTGTCATGATGTTGCAGTATATACAGATGATTGAAAATGTCGTAATTTGAACGGGGGCAATCATCAAGACGACGAAAAGGAGAGAGCCAATTTATCCACTCATTTGAATACACACAAGTATTTAGTTTCAAAGAAGTTGAGCAGTTTGACTCAACTCAACTCTCTCGGATTTTCTTTCGATTATTTCCTTCAACCTCGAATTTTTTCGAGCATGCTAAAATATAATAAAATAAAATTGGATAATACGGAGAGAGAGTTGAACTGAACTGAAATGAAATGAAATGAAATAAAATGCAATTGGGGGAAAAGGCGGAAAAGAATGAGAAAATGAAGAAAGAAGATTTAGAAAAAGTAAAAGAAAATGGAGAAGAAAGGAATGAAAGAGGAGTTAATCGAACTGAGATGGAGAGTGTATAAGTCTCAATTAAATACGTGTGGAATGAATCAAGGGTTTGATTTGATAGTTGGAAAACAAGTGCACAGGAATAATAGAGATAGAGAGAGAGAGAGAGAGAGAGGCGCAGATGGGATTAGATTCAAAATAGTAGAAAAGTCTCGAGCCGAAGAGGCAAAGTATTTTTCTGAGAAGGAGAAGAAGAAAGAGAAACGAAATAGAGAGAATAAAAGAGAAGACGCGTGTGAAAAACGAGTTGGGATGATGCTCTATAAGAATTAAAGAGGCTGCATTCACTCTGGCAAAAGATTTCCCTCTTTTTCTTTCTTTTTCTCGATTTCTTTCTATTTTTTGAGTGGGGCAACGGCAATGGCTACGCAATGGCATTGGCAATACAGATATACAGAAGAAGACTGGCAAGCTTGAGCTTCTTTTTCTTCTCTCCTTCTTCATTTTCCATTGAATCTTCTTCTTAGGAATCTTTATCTAGACAGAAATTGAGTTCTTTTCGGTGATGATGGGTGTCGGAGTGTCGGAGGGCAACGGATAGGATAGAAATAGTCTTCTTTTCTTTTCCTTCTCCTCCTTGCTGTTTTTTTCTTTGAAAAAGTCGAAACCCGGAGTTTGGCTAAGCGGAGTAAGTGTGATGGGCTCGGATGTGTGATACAGGGAATGGTGGGCAATGGGAGCGTAATTTCTAAATTATTCGCCCCATTAGCCCACCGAATCAAATGAGAGAATATATATTGGGCAAACTATTTTTTTCCGAGTCCCCACGCCGAGATAAAGTTCTCGAATCGCTCAACCGGAAAATAGAACCATCTCCTCTTTTACTCTTTCTCTCTCTCTGTCTCTGTCTCTTCTTACTTCCATCCTCCACATTTTCCAAGCTCTTACTCTGGCTTTGGTATCGTTGGCTCAAAGTAAGAAAGAAATAGACGACGAAGAGTACGAAGAATATAATGGAGGGAATTGGAACTCAAGACAAGACACAAGAACATGGAAGAAGCTGCGGTTCTCCAGACTCCATCCTTTTGAGTTTTGAGGATAAGAAGAAAAGAAAGCGAAAGAGTCCCCATAGTAACTTGTCTCTTGGCTTGGTTTGGCTTGTGTTGTGTTGTATTGTATTTTGTATTGTGTGTTGTGCAACTGCAATCCACATCCGAGAGGAAGTATCTGTACATAGTACATTGTACATATATACATAACTGTTGTTCTGTTGCTGTATCTCTATCTTGAGAGTAAGGAGACGCGTCTTAAACCAATTCTACTCTCATACCTTCCAGAGTAATACACAGAGTGTACATATCTATGTATATGTATATAGTGGTAATATTCTTACTTTGGTCTTTTTCCTTCTCTTGGTCTTGGTCTGGAATGGCATCCTCTTAAGACCCATCTTTGTCTCTGCCTAAACCTCCATTCAAGATAAAGATTTTGGCTCGGGCTCAAATTAGTATAGAATTAGTACTGCAATCAAGGCTTAATTGCCCTTGTAAAGAGCTCTATATACTTTGTAAGATTTACTCCTTCGCTCTTCTTCTTCTCCTCCGCCTCCTCTTCTTGTCCAATAGACATCATGATGCGTACATATTATACATGCCCAATATACATGCATTTTCTCTCCCTCTCTTTCTCTCTCTCTCCCGCTTCCTCTCATTGCTTCTCTTAATACTAATCGTAACTAAAGACTCCACATTAAGCAGTGTAGCTTTAACTCCTCTTTTCCAACACACACACTGTTTCAACTCATGTCTCTTAATTCATTAGCCTCAGCTCAACTCAACTCTATTCGACTCGATATGATTGTGGATCTCCATCTGGAATCTGGATGTATCCTCCAGCTTCAGCTCTACTGTTTATCTATGCCTTTCACTTTAAATTCCTCTGCTTGTCTATGCTATGCATCTATGTATGAATATACATTATACATGTATGTATGTATATTAGACGGAGACGCTCATCTTCTTGCTCCTCTCCCTCTCCGTTTTCACTTTCCTTTCATTTTGTTTCATTTCAATTTCAATGCCTGGTGTACTTACATATGCGCATCATATACATGTATGTACATTGTACGTGGAGGAGAAGCCGAACAGATAGAACATTGTGGAAATATTGACGCGAGGAAGACACACATCGATCATCTCTTAAGTACTCCACCTCCTCCTTCTTGCAAATGTGTGTGTACAAACGTCGCTCCTGATGTGATGGTGATGCTCCCGAGATCTCGTCAACTCAACTCAACTCAACTCGATGATGACGACGAAGCAAATGGATGGATGACTAGAAGCAGAAGTGGCTGGAAGCTTGAATATTTGGAATTTGGAAAAGGTGCTCCATTTTCAATGCTATACGCTACAACGTCAAGCATGTGTAAGTGTGTGTGGTACTTTTTCTTTTTTTGTCCTCTCCTTGTGTAATGTGTTCATATGTACATTGTACATACATACATACATGCATATGCAGAAAAGCTTGGAGATTCAAGATAGCGTAGGTGCATGCATACATACATCTACGCTGAAGACTTTTGGTTGTGAGAGAGAAGGCTGTTTGTGCTCGCTCCTGGAAATCCATTTAAAAAAATAGGTGCTAGCTTTCATAGACTTTGACGATTATGCAAAAAGGGTAAATCTTCATGTGAACCGAGCCAGACGTGTCAAGTGTGAAAACGGAAGAGGAATAGACATAGTGAGTGACTGAGAGTCCTCCTCACCCACCCATACTCGCATACACATACACACACACACACATACACATACAATGGGGAGTTTGGGTTTTGAAATGGAAAACGAATGTAGACCCATACATATATACATATCTATATATAAAATATACATAGAACGGAATAGAATACGAATAGACGAGGAGAGGAAGAGAAGAAGAGAAGGCAGACGGTGGAATGTGAAATGCAAGAGAATAGAAAAGATTTGAGCCAGAAGCGGATTGATCTGTGCCTATGAAAAAGTATGATATAAAAAATGCATTTTGCCATCAGAAAGATTGCCAGGCTTTGAGAGCAAAAGAGAGAGAGAGAGACAGAAAGAGAGAAAGTGAACAAGGATGAAAATGAGGATGTAGAAAATGGAGAGAAAAAGAGGATGACAATGAAAACGTGTGTGTATATATACATGTGTGTGTTTTCCCCATTTTGACAGTAAAAGCAAGTAGCATTAGGCGACTGGACGGAGAACTGAGATTGGACTAGAGCACTAGAGAGGGGAAGGCAAAGGCAAATCTGGGGTAAATGTACAGAATATCGTAAAAGGCAGGTGCTGGAGTCTCACCTTTTCAAGTCTCTTTGTTCTCTCTCTCTCTATCTCTCTCTCTCCGTTTTTCGAAACACCATACACACTTTAGATCTGACTTTCCCTCTCTTCACTTTGTTTTTCTCCATAATACCAAAGCACACACACACACACTCTCTCTCTCTTTCTCATTTTCTGTGGATTCATATAAGGTATGTAGGAAATATAATAATATAATATACATATACTCTGCGTTATAATGAATAGGAAGGAAAATGTAATATAATACAGTGAAAGGAAAATCTGGAGCTAGAGGCCTCGTCTCGTATCTTGTCGTCTCATGGAAAGTGGAAATGTTCTCACTGGTCATGAGTCGGGGTAACTCCTCCCAATTTACCACATCATCATTAATTAATAGCCAGCCCATTCCGTGAGATACCCGGTGGTTGAATTATGAGTTGATTACCCCCCTTCTTCAGCCCAGCCAGCCTCTCTGTCAATTTATCTTTCTTCTTCCCCTCTCTTTCTCTCTCTCTCTCTTTCTCCATTCCTCTGTTTCCATTCTCTCTTTCAAAGATTTAAGCTAATTAAGAGACAATTAAGACTGGATTTTGATGAGTTCAGAACCAAGTAATTAGTAATTCCGTAAATGCTTTTAAAAGCGAGAAGGAGAGAGAGAGAGATCCCAGAACTCTCTAGGCTCTAACTCTCTCCATTTCTCGCTGTGTCTGAATTAGTAGAGCATGCCAAACCAAAGCCACTTGATTTCCTCTCTCCAGTTCCAGCTCCAGCTCCGGCTCAATATTCAGCTCAACTCTATGTACTCAACTTCTTGCATTCCTATGCATACACACACAGTAATATAATTTGTACCACCTCTAATCTCTAACCAACTAATGTATGCACATACATATCTATGTGTCTTTGTGTGTATACCCTCCATGCATACTTTAACTCTTTGAGTACACATTATTCCTTTTCATTTTCATTCCAGATTGTAGATTCCACTTTTGCCCGACTCGGTTTCTCTCACGAGTGTATCCATATCCATAATGGAGACACTATACATACATACACTCAATGCAATGTAGACCTTTTGCAGTATAAACATAGCATTATTATTATTATTCTATACAACTAGTACGTTAAGCTATAGTAGAACTGCATCTTTACTCTTCACCTTCCTCTTTTCTCTCTCTCTCTCTCCATAGTCTTTACATCCCACAAGTCCTCTATCCTTAGCTCCATTAACTCCCAGGCTTATATATGTACTAAATAGGTTCTTTTCAACCAGAACAAAGGATCTTTGCATTATATCATATCATATCAATTCGGTGTGGATTGTGGAGAAATAACACTCTACACTCTTTATAGATATGTATAGAATATCGGAATGGGTATCCGTGACAAACATTTTGTTCAACTGAGTACATGTGAATACGAATGTATGTATGTATGTGGAGTGTGGAGACGGAGAAGATGAAATGGGTAGAGAAAATAAATCTTCTCTGTTTCCTCTTCTTCTATACCTTGGAGGCCTTGCGTCTTACATGCATTTTCAATTGACGACGAGCGGAGACTCGGACGAGGAGAGATTTTTATTTCAACACGGGGGAAGAACGGAAAAGGAATGGGCATGAAATCAAATCAAACCACAGCATATATAAGTATACAAAGGAAAGGAGCAAACAGCAACAGTGATAGCCATGGCAGTGGCAGTGGCAGTGTCCAGGCCCAGAGTCACGAATAAAGGAGCTCTCGGGGAGCAGGAACAAGCAAATATACGAACATGCACGTAAGTGGTTGATTCTCAAGATCTATCTATAATTGATATGTATTGAGTTACTTTTGTGGAGAGAGGTTGGCAATAGAGCAAGAGTTTTCACCGGAGAACTGAACAATGGACCAAAGATGCCCCCGAAATGGAGAGAGTGGAAAATGGTAGGGAAGTTTACTCCTTTATAAATATACATTGTGTTGTACAGTCGGCCCTCACTTTACAAAGCTCGCTAAACGTTTTACCAATGTTTCCCGTCTAAATAAAAATAGATTTTTACGGAAAAGTATCACGGTCATACAGGCAGTACGACTAGTTTTGATGACATCATGCATTTTAATGATCTCATAGTGTTTAAATATTTATTTGTAAATAATGTGAATTCCTGACTAAAAGTTCATACACAGCAAAAAATCTTTTAAAAATGATTTTTACGCACATATCCGGTTTCGCATAGACAAGAATTACTGCAAGCATGAATATCTACATAAAACGGCGGGTCAAGAAAGAATAGATGATGAGCTAAGTCAAGCTCATATAGGAATTCAAATCAAGATTTGGAGCAAGAACAACTATAGAAAAGGCTATACAAAATGGAGAAACCGCTTTTTCCTTTCTTTTTTCTCCAGATTTTTTAAGTTGTCTTTCCTCCCGGTTTCTTGTTGCTGACTGGAAGGTTCACGGTACATCTTGGAGGTTTGCTAGGCACGCTTTTTCGGCTTTGGTGGGCATGCCCATATAATACATACATTATACAACGTATATCAGGAGCGTAAAGGCACGATCTAATCTATTGTAAAATGTGCATGTATGCACGCATTTTACATTTACAATATATTACTTAATAAAGTGTTTGTGTGTGGTTTCATATTATGTACATATGCAGCCGTGGATAGAGTAAAAAAGTGACTGTACCCATGTATACGTAACCATACTGTATGGCGGGGAGTTTTTATGTGATACTTTGACTAAATTTGAGAGAATTTCCACTACCTCACTTGGGAGTTGTGAGTTTTGCCCGTACACAGTATATATTCATTTATAGTCCTTATATTAACATTACCTCTGTCTTGGTTAAGGGAAGAGAAAAGGGCCGAGTTGAATCAACGACTATACACTATACACATGTATAACGTGCATATATTGTTTATTTTGCTCTACTGTATACATACTAGATATGAGATAGGCTGTGCATGTGCAAGACACAAGATATCTCGGGCTTTTCCTCGTTCTCCTCCGTTTCTCCATCTAATATTCATCACGAGCGAGATATGGTGAGCTGCTAAGTTTTTCATAGCTTGGATGGAATTTTAAATAAATTGTGGGAGAAAATCTAATGACTGAGGGGAAAAAGAAAAATTTCATGCTTCTCTGGCGTCTCATACTCAAATCTTTTGCAAAATTTATCTTCACTCCATCAACTAACCCAAGAAGATGAACATTTCTCCACTCTATATAGTCGAGTTGAGTCAAGTCAGCTTCACTCAACTACCTCAGTCTCGCTTTTGCTCTCGCTCCATCTTTCCATCCTCCATCTTTTATCCTCTATATGTATATATGTAGTCTGTACATTTTATAGTATACCTGTGGTTACAGATTGTTCCATTTATTTATACAATACAATACATGTTTGTAAAGTTACATATTACATAAAGTTATATATACGTATAGACAAAAAGCTTCAACTTGTCTTTTCCCTTCCATTTACCTTCTTTCCTTCACATTTACTCTTTCGCCTTTTATCCGCATACCACAAACAAAGTTGTGTGTTGCATCCTACCACAAAATAATATGTATTATACGCACTTACCCGCTAAATCCACTCAGGTTTTTAACCAACATAACATAAACTCCTCTCTCTTCTCTCTCACTTTCTCATTTCATTTCATGTAGACCCTATTACAGAAGCATGCACTCTGACAAAAGCCAAATAACAAAATATCCACTTATTCTCCTCGCTCGTTTTCCCTTCTTTCCGGTTCTCTAGAGTAACCATCAACCAACTAAATAAGCAACACTCTCTCCGCTCATATCATCGCCATATTCTTTAGCCAAAAACCACTTCAACTTAATAACACGACCTGACACCACCGTTCTCCCTGTATTATCCTTGCATTATATAACAAAAGACATTATCCGGTACTACCATTTTGACGCTGACTTGTCTCAAAAAGTAGATGCATACACATACATACATACTTGCATGTATATGAACTTCACACAAAAGTGTCTGGTGTGTAATTATTTTGATCCCGCCTTCAATTTTATAGGCATCAACCCGCCGCCCTCCTTTTATTCCTTATACCACGGGTTTTATCAGTACAACTTGAAGCCGTAATTTCACCTTCATTTGCATCAAAGTTTCGTGCAAACTTTTTAAAAAATTACTTTTACAAAATGAGCTTTTTCCTTACGACTTTCTCTGGATTTGGAAGGTCTAGGAATTTCAGAAAGACGGCTTCTAAGCTACTGAACTATTTGGGTATTTTTTTCTTTTAGACTATTGGGGTGGGTTTGACGTTTAGTGTTGAAAGGTGTGTAATGAGTAACTTTTATGGGTTGACGTTCTTCCAACTGATCAATTTTTTGTCTGGAGCAAATTTTGAAAAGAAAATCGTTAGGTAAAAGAAACTTGAAAACGTCAACAAATACGCTTAAATTAGTACTAGCATTGCGTACTTATAGAAGATAAATACATAATTTGCCTAATTTAAATGTACATTCATGCAATTTTTCCGAGTATATTGGCTTATGCTTGTCCTTGCATATTAGAGCAAAGAAACAGCCCAGAGAGAAAGAGAGCATGCGAAAAATAAGCCAAGCAATGAGTTAAAGTTTATTTTATGACTACGACTAATGCTAATGATCTATTGTACATGCAATAGTTTTGGAGGCACACACACACATACAAAGACAGTCTATCTATTTGCACTGTGAGATTAGGGATGTAGATGTATGCATAAACCTTTTGCGTCGTCGTGTGCAGACAATTATCTCATTTGGCCGGATTTACCGGCCAGAAAAAGACAATAGAGTGTCTGTGTCTGCGTTTTGTATAAGTGGAACCATCCCCAGACGAAAGAGAAAAGGAGCGAAAAGCGGTGTTTGCTGTTCTTTCTAATTGGCCACCATTTGTTTTTAGGAATTCTGCAACACCTTTTACTGTGCTATTACATCCAACGATATGCATGCATATACAGAATATGTATGTAAGTACTACAATATACATGAACATTCAGCACGTTTATACACACAAATATATTGTGTGCACTAAAGGCCTAACTGTCGTTGTCTCTTTTAACTATCAATGCTGTAGACAATTATTGTAAAACTATTCCTGATCTCGTTATTGTCAACTCTAATCAGTAAGTTGTCTAAAATAGAGCTTGTTTTTTCTGCAGTTAATTCAGTTTGGCCTTTCGGTGTAGGAAAAAAGGTTAAGTTATCTGCTCACGACGTTCGTATGTGCATAAAAAATCATAGATACATACCTAGGTCTTCACTTTATTTGCTCTCTCTTTATCCTCTGTGTGAAAATAATACTTAAAGTAGATTTTAGACCGATAAAACCAAATGAGCAAAATCATAATAAGTAGTTGACGAGTTTTTTTGGCAAGCCAATTACAATTTTTCCTCTTCGTAAATATTGCGGGGTGAATACATATTAGAATATAAAAATAAGAGATTAAATAAGATGTTGATGTAGATTTAACTTGACTTTCTCCTTCTCATATGTACATGCATATACATGTTTTATCTAGACATGTACATACTCACCCTCGTTAAGAAGAATTCATTTAAAAGGCAAGTACATTTAAATTGCTCTAATCTCTGGTGTTATGAGGAGAATTCGTCACTCAAACTTAATTGTATTGTAATAAGTTTGGCTACGGCATGGCAATTTATATAGTACGACTACTTTCACTATGTACTTACATGTGTACATAGATATGTGTAATGTGTATGTATGAAGAAATACATAATAATCGCAGAGAGCTTATAGCTTTGACGAAGAGATTGGAGTAATTGAAGACAAGGCACAGAATGAATTGTTGCCTCTACACCAAAAGATGAAGTTGAAAATTAAGCATGTGGTGTATATAAACCAACTAGAATATGGGAGAAAAATAAAAAATACACACATAAAATAGAATGCATTTGGTTTAAACAGGCGTTTAATTAGTTAGTTAGTTGTTGTGGCTTGCCTGCCAAGTTTTTTCTCATCTTCTCCATCCTTCCTCTTTTAATATTCTGAGGTCAAATTACTCTCTTTTCATGTTAAACACACAGATACAAACACACATGGAGGTTGTAGATTGACTAGTATTTCCCACATTTACAATTAGGTATACACAGTTTTAGTGGTGGTAATTTTGGCCACACTTACTTTTTAAACATTTTCCCGTGTGTATTCTATTAACTGTAATTGCATTTGTGTGCTTCCCACATGTGTATTTATAATTTGTATGTGTATACGCTATATGTTATGTAAATAGAAAGAAAATACGACACGTACAAATATGAATTTCGTATACATAAATGTAACCAAATAACTACATGTATGTACATGTGTGTGTAGGACTATCTCTGTCTCCCTTATCTGTTTTAATCTCGCCTTGGAAAGATTCCCATCCGAAAGAGAATGTGAGGAGAAATTGTGCAAATTGATATATCAATCTAAATAGGCTGTTCAATTTGAATTCAAGCGTTACAAAAAAAGCACCTTATTATCTTATTATGAACCTCTCGCTCTATCTCTTTCGTCTACAATATTATGAAGTTTTCCAGGGGGCGAGAGCTGAAAGATGAAAAACTTTCCTTATCTTATTACGTTGTGTGGAATTACTTTGGTAGAAATACATAGAAATACGTATCTGTCTTGTCTATGCCTCCATTATAGAGGAAACAGCAAAGTATGTGGCATTTTGCAATTTACATCTTGGCTTGACATTTATGCTCTCTTACAAATTCTGGTTATTCCCACAGCCTCTACCACTGCTTCTTGAAGTATTCCTAAATACATACATATATTCTTCGTCGTCTCATTTGGGTCCATGTGGTGCTGTCTGTAAGTAAATAAATATATTTTGACTCGGGTATAGCATATTCTACTTCATAACACTAATACTATTGTACGAGGTTTCGTTGTCGCCAAGTTTTATGCTAATGAGTATAAATGTATCTATACATAATATATGGTGTACAATGTATAACATCAAACAGTATTGTTTTGTTATTACTTATGGGTTTTGTAAATTCTTTAATTTTTCTGTCACATAAGAGGAAGTACTTGTTACTACTTAAGTAAGTACTGACGACGAGATGAGTTAGTTATGCAAACATTCTGCAAGTTTACCCACGTAGGGTTATGGTTCAATAAAAAGACGAGGAAACTTAAGGAAGATATTGTTAAGCCATAGCACTAACTATTACACAAAATACTAGAGTCTAAATTATAATGTTGAAAATTACAGCTGGCTAGCAATGCAACCTCCAGAAAATAGAAAAAATGAGATCACAAAAAGTCTATTTCACGCTCAAGCTACTGCCATTTTCATTTTTCTACACTCTACACTCTACACCGACTAATATTAAAATCAAAGTTGGTAAAATTATTGATGTTTCAAACCGCATCAAGGCGGATTTATTAAACGAGATAAAATTTCCATCAACAATATAAGGTAGTAATATATAACTCCAGGTTTTTCGCGATTTTAACGACGAAGTCCCAGCTCCAGTACAAAATATGCATGAATTCATTTGATTTTTCCTGTTTTAAACTACGACTAAATCAATAATCTTTTCCCCTACATAAACATTTCATAAACAACGTACACGTCATAAACATACATTCAACAAAACTGACTAATACAGAAAATAACATACATATTTGTGTGTACATAAATACACCTTTTTGTGTAATATATTTTTCATCTTGTACATACACACGTACTTTTACCATACGTTCATTTCTCTAAAAATTACCTTTACATATAGTAACTATATCAATAATGGTTTTAGTGTATATTACATGATAGTATATTTTATTTTGTTGAATATACATATTTATGTCTATTTGGCTATGTAAACTAGAGCTAGAGTGCGATTGCATTGTATTTATTTGTCTGTGATTCTTTTCAGTAAGTTTAATAGCTATAATAATTATAGTGATTATGCTGACTTGGACCACGGAATCTATCCATTTTGTAATCCTTGGTGACCATTGTCGTCATGTTTCCGGATCCGTGCTTGAAGTCCTCATTAATTGAAGTAAACAACCTACTGCGCCAAAGTATCCCTATTTTACAAACAACATCAAATAAAAATAGGATTAGGTAAAATATGCATTTATTGACATTTAGGACATACGGAATTGATCTGTAGGTTTTTATATTAAATTAGAATTATAGGCATATCGTTTGTTTTAAAAACCACTTATGATATGAATTTATATATTTTCATAACTCTTTGACATTATTTTTAAATGTGCTGTATTTCAGTTACCACTTCATAAAAAGCGAAAAACACTTCTTGGCAACATCAACTGTCAACTTATTGCTAATACTAATGATTGATTTCAATTACCTCGTGTTCTAAAAACAAAGCTCTAAGAGAACCACCAGACCAATATTCCATTGCGTAGGCTAATAGTTTCATTGATATTGTGTTGACACGAAGGAAGTTTCCACTAAAAACAACCTAAAGTGTTGATATAAATGCAGAAAAAACATACAAAATAAATAAATAACACGTCTTTAATATAATTTATGCGTAATCATAATCGTAATGTATTTACACACTCTAGTAATGATATCGTCAACGCTGTTGATACAATAAATAAATGGAGTGTACAAAATGACTAAACTAACGTTAAGTGTTTTCTTCATACAAAATATCCATTAAATGTATTATACTTAAATAAAATAGCTCTAACATAAATATAAATTGTTATTGCTAGTGGTATCTATCTGAAAATTATATAAACATAGAACAGCAATAAAAATAGAATCATGATTATCAACAGTGTGAATTGATTCAAGAACAGGCGGAAGCGTATGGACGTATATTTTTTTATTTCACCTTTTCGATGCCTTCAGTTAACGCACACATGCGGGTTATGGACCCAATATTGTTTGTTATAGTGACCAATGTTGATTTTGCAAGATCTTCTCTGGATACAGCATGCCTTCTGTCTTCTGAATTCATTTGCCCAAAACTAAAAGTTCATTAAAGCATAATAGTTATATAATGTTGTAATGTTCTACTTTCACCATGTACACATGATGTACCAAATCAAATTTAAAAGTATTAGATGTAACGTTGATGTACACAAGAGAGTTAATGAATATGCACATACATTAATTATATATTGTGTATTTTGTACGTAATCGAAAAAGTAATACTATAAATGCATTTTAATTATTCTTATTGAATCAAACCTTGAAGCCACGAGATCACCATTTAATCCAAACTTTGCATAGTCGCCTCCATAAATATCTTTTATCAATTTGTCAACTTTAGTGCTGTCACCTTTGGCTGCTAATTTGATGGCTTCTTCAAAACTAGTACAACCAGTTAACAGACAACATAGGCCAAGGAACGTTCCACCGCCAAGGCTGCTAGGACAGTTTCAAAAAAAGAGCATTACTACAAAAACAAAACATAATACTATTTTCCAATTCAGAATATGAGTGACAACGACTAAGAACATAATGATTTGGTATCACTAGTAACTAGTAGTAAGTATATTATAACTTTTATTATTTATCTAACCTTGTACCAGTGACTCTGCGGTATTTTCCAGGCCCTGTCACTACAAGAATACTTACACCAGACCCAACATTGACAACCTAAAGTAAAAATGAAATAAAACAGATCATTATTTTCAATCATCCATATCAGTTATAGGATAGAACAAACACACAATACACAAAGTTGCAATGTGCGCTGCAGCTTGACATTTGGTTTTCATCACTGTGTGTGCAGACTGTTTGTAGTCAAAATAAATGTTTGTGGTCAATGCCCTATTGAATATCTTTGTGTACGTCCCAATAACATATTAAGTGATGGGTGGCGTGATCAATTAAAGTAGACTGTGCTAACATTAGAAGCAGTAACAAGTTTCATCTCAATAAATAGAGTAAAATTACCATAAAGGGGTACGGATTACTAAAGTCAAATGTGACTTTCTTACACTTCTCGTCATCTTTTGGATTATCAAAATAGTAACATTCTGTAGTATTATAGGCTTCAATAAATTCAATGCCTCGTATTAATGAATCCAGTTCATCAAATTTGTGCAGTTTCATATTTACTTCCTATTAAAATTGAAACCAAACAATTTATCATTAGAAAAAAATACATGCACGGGTATAACACGTATGTAGTAAGTCATATGCTTATGTGAAAGATATTTCACAAATAATACAACAAAAATTTATTTAAATAAATGTACAAACCGTTAAAAATTGGTTTTCGAATTTGTAGGCACCTCCTCCTGTAGCGCCTGTAGAATGAACATTATACAATAATTAATTATCTTTAGTCATACGATAACTATATCATATCAAGTCATATTATATGTTCATAAAAATGAACTATACGGAAATAATACTTTTGAACATTATTATAAGATTATACGCTTTAGATTAAAATAATGATGCACTTACATACGGTACTTGCTAATGTAGCCATTCCTTTGGATTTAGCCAATTCCAAAAAATTCGGCATTTCTGATGTTGGAAAACGAATAAAGTGCAATATTCCCTTTCGTCCCCCAATTGTTACACCGTTCATCTACAATAGTAATCATAGTATGTCAAGAAATCCTTTAGTTAAATGAAATATGTATAGTATAAAATGCATTGTTTTCAAGACTCATTCATTAATGAATAGTTCTGTGTTTTTACGAACATTAGAACGTAGTAGTTCATAGAACGAGGCTATCATGAACTTGTTTACATTTTACATTCAGTTTAGGTACGTTTTAATGATGTACATTACGACAGATACCAACAACGCCATTAACGAGAGAAATTTCATAGAAAAAGAAAAATATACTGTCTAGCTCTACTACTATTATTGACAGTCTACTACAAGTTTATTTGGTACGACGATATGCATGGGATTTGTTGTATTTTCCGTGCGAAAGATTTTATTGACCAATGTGACTTCACCAGAAGGGGACGATTCTTATTTCAATACTTCCAAAAGCCACTATGCATGTTATTCATTGAAATTAAAACAGTATACTAAAAGAATAGATTTTGGCTGTACGTAAGACAATGTCTAGCATTCTTGATTATATATGAGGAGATAACCATGTACGCGAAATCAAAACTTAAGTAGACAATCAGCGGTTAATCAGAGCAGAAAAACTGGGAATATATAGAGCTGATTTCTAGCTTTCGTATAGGTTCTAATTCACCCCATATTTCCTCAGAATTGATTTATTTTTCATGAGCAAAATATATAAACATATTTTCGGTAAATATGAGCAACTAAAGGGGTTGTTCGTTCATCAGGTATAAGAAAAATAAATAGAGACAACAAGTAAGAATACAAGATATTCAATACTTATGAATTACGTCTTACATATACGAGAACTTCCTTTCACAGATTTTTTACATGTCTTCCATAATTTCCTGGTCTCCACTAACTTTTAACCAAGCATAATATATATATGTACTTAAATGCTCACATCATTGTAAGTTCATACTTGCAGTTATTTTATACACAAAGGAAAACGATGGCAGTGAGACTTACTCTATTTAATAGTTTGTTGACAGTCAACAAAATAAATCAACATATTCATGATCAATGATCACGAACATTCAGATTGAAATATTGAGACAGGCCTATTATATTGTTGACTCCATACTCCGATATCGTGGTTTTTATACCGAGAGAGTTTTACACGTGCTTCAAAGCTGAGGTTTGAGATTAAACAATTTTGTTTATTTTATCTTCAGAAACCCTTATTACATAATTTGATCTGGTTCTCTCTTCGAAAACGATAATAAGAACAACTTTAGAAAGGTCTGCTATTTCTTTTAGTAATGTTTTATGGAATTTAAGACATTTGAGGTCATTACAACTTACAATGAAAACATGCTTAAGAGAGAGGTTTTTATAATGACTAATGTAAATACACCTAAAGACAATCTTTTGTTCCCAAAAATTCATACTAATAAAATATGACAGTGACTAGCTACTTATACCTTGCACCTTACTACCGATTCCTACTTGGTACCGTGATCAGTGCTGATTGGTTAATAATAGCAGACATAAGTGTGTGTACTTTTTCTTAAGCAAACAGTTTTGTATATAAAAAGGGGATGGAATTTCGTTTGTTTTAGGTATAAGTTTGGAAAATATTGTAAAATTTTCCATACATGTGCAAACATAAAACGCTCTCTTTTGGTACATCTACACGGTCAATAAAATTTTCAATTTTCCCAGTATAACATGAGCTTAAGACCTTTATTTGTAATAAGTACTCTGAAAATAGCCTGAATCGCGTGCAGCGTACTAACTACTAACGTATTTTTTACATAATGTATTATATATTGTATTGATTTGTAAAAATTACCTGCAAATGACCATCGCGATGACCGGTATTTCCATAGGCAGAATTATTTGTGAGATAACGTCGTATATTCTTTAAAGTTTCGACCTCTAATTCCTCTTCGTCTGGAGTAATATCAATAGGCTCAAAATATACGAGTTTAACCAAACTTCCGCCAATATCCATCCCAAACCACGGCATGGCTAAATGATGGAATGACATATTAGACTTTGATGAGGGTTCACTACTACTATTTAAACAATTGGGCAAAACGGAAAACACTGCGGATTTATATAATTGCTCACGCGGAACTTCATTTGTCCCCGTATCCCCGGAATGTTCTTGTGAGCTGTAGGTTGTATTACTGTCAGAAGTGGACATGTTTAGATAGTTAGAAGACTCAAACTCAACTAACTACCGCTCTCACACACCACTAGAATCAGATTAAAGACGACCGTACTTGGAACATCAACCAGAGAGGTACATCAGCGTAAATAGTGCATGCACTCAGAGTACATACAGCCGCAGTAGCTTTGATTATGATGGTTCGTTTCCACTTGTCAATGTAATGTGTTGGTTCGTCGGAATTTATCTGCATTTACAAAAGTCAATCTATTTGAATAATATTTTGTTACACATATTGTATCTACGTATACTGTCATGCAACGTATGAGCAGTATGCATAATAATAGCATAATATTATTATTACATGCTTTGCGACTGATATGTACATAAGTAGTAGTAGTGGTGGTGCTGTAGTAAACTAATAATAATAATATCAATTTGTCTTTCATACTACACACTTAACCACATGTACATTCATACTCATAAAAATGTGAAACAACTACAACTACAACTACAACAATACATAATACATAATGTATTATGTATTATGTACGTGTATATGTCCATCGAATACACAGTACATAATACTTTAAAATGAAAAAAATAGCTGTCTCTCTTCAGCCGTGAAATGACAGAGGTTACCCTCATCGTCAACATCAACAAACACGACGACTATTAGCAATCTGAAGTTCTCCTAATATACATTCATTTTTTTGAATTGTCATGATATATAAGTATGTGCATATGATGTGCACAATATATCTACCTGTTATGCATATAATAATAAGATATATAATAATGATAACCAACTTTCTAGATAGCTAACAGCTAACAACAAAACTATCATAATATATTATTATCTACTATTATTTTTACGTAAAAAACTAAAACCAAGGTCGGTATCAACGGCTATATCTATATCTCGGTATTTAGTTTAATGTAACATGTGCTCATTCATTTCATACTTGCATACTGATCAAAAAGTCTGTACATATAAAAACATATGCAATATATATTATATCCATTTAGACATTTGTAGCAAAGTTCCTACTGCGAACTAGAGTAACTACTACTAGTAGTATGTAACTACGTACCTACTGTATTATGGTTACTTGTTTTTTTGTATTCGCCAGCTTAAAATTTATAACGTACATGTGTATGCACGTCCTAAATCCAATACAAAAACCATATCGATGAAAGACGAAATATAATTTAATGGTCTAAAATGAGCTATTTTTTCTCGAAAACTTTTTGACTTCCGGTGCAAGGAACGGCTAAGTAATTCGTACGGTCCATTATTGTACTCTATACTAGATACATAAATGAATAGGTAAAACATCAGATAGATATATGTTACAAAACAAATGAAAGTTCACATGAGCAAAAAAGTGATTTAGGTTTATCATCGATATCTTTTCGACATTATACTATCTCTATTTATCAACATATCCTGTCGCACACAATCAAAATAATGATACAGGCTCAATAGTTTGTTGACGTCGTCTAAAAAATAAATAAGTTGTATGATTACAACACAGATGAAAATGTTGGTTACCTTTTTCTTTTGTTGTTTGTGTGTTTGGGAAAACAGAGGACAGAGGAATATGGCATTCGATCTGCGGTTAATCTGTATTTATAAGTAATAAATTTAAAGACATAAACAAACGTGAGATAATTTCGTTAGTATTTGGTTCATTTTGATCAGGAAAAACGGCTTTTGTTTTTTTCCAAAACATAATATACTCAAGTATTACAATAGCATTGAATATTAAGCAAAATGTATTAATGTACTTAAGTAATATGATTGATAGTCTTGCACGTCTTACCTATAACCCTGTTGAATATTATAATATATCTTCAGTCTTTTGAATACAATTATTATTTTGCTTGGCTTGTACAAACATTTAATGTTGTGTTTTGCTAACAGCGATCATTTTTGTATTAATTGTGTTTTAAGGTCTTAAGGACGTGTTTTGTGCATCTAGCACAAAATCGCAATTACACAAACTATGCTATGAATTCTAGGAAGCAACAACATATTAGTTAAACCTAAATGATTAAATGATCTCGATCAAATATGTTAAACAATTGTGAAGAACTGATCGTATCTATGTACGTTGCCTATTTATGATACATGATATCTTTATAGTTAAACACGAAATCTTGTAAATTTTAAACTTAAGATTCTAAGTTCTAAGATAGCTAGCACATTTAAATGTTGACTGTTGACTAGTTATACAAACCAGGAAAATTCTTACAACCTATGCGAGTGACACAAAGGCAATTAGCTTTAGAAAAATATATATATATTCCTCTTTAGTAGTACATTTAAAATTATAATCGCGATTATTGTAGTTAATTGAGTTATTTTCCCGTGTGAACAAAACGGCCTTGCAATATGTATTTGGCTTTAAAATTTCACGGGATTTCCAATTCATCGTGTATTTCAATGGTTCTCCGAATTCGGATACATAAAAAACCGTTCCTCATTTCACGTGAACAAACTTCGACGAGCCCACGGCGACGTACGGAATGTACAAAACGGTTAAGTATGCTACTAATACATATGTTACTTATATTATTATGTCCTCAAAATTATGTTTTTACTACACAGTAAAGGGAGACACTATATAGCCTGTGTAAGTAGAATACAGCATTATGGCTTTTAATTTTTAATAAAAAAGGACTTGAAATTTTGAATTTAACCATTCAAAACTTGCTTTTTTCATGCCAACATGAAAATCTATTGACAGATAAATACTTCTACTCGTTTGGCATGTGGAAACACGCTTTTTAACTGACATAAGTGCACAATGTGCCGAGCACGTTGTCATTTTTTGCTCAATTTTGCCTGAAGTCATGCAAATCGTATGGGGCGTATCTAGGGGCTGTTTCTGTGAGACGCCACATGACACATTGCTTTCGACTGTCTATTAAAAAATATACCCTTTTCTTCAAACAAACCCATTTTATTATTTATTAGAAACGCTATACTTCCTATGTCATCTAGTATGTACATATCACTGTGATCCTTCCTCACAACCACGTAAATGACTCATTCGTGTCTTATTACTAAGAAAAAACAGCATTTAATTTCACAAAAAATACGGCCATGTGAGTATGATGGCGCAGAGTGTATGTATACATGATACATTTTTTAGCATTTTACTACGCTCAAGTTTTCATTAGTTCGTTTCTGTTGGTTATCTGCAACGCTTATTAATTAAATTTTAAATTTAATCAGAAA
Source organism: Sminthurinus bimaculatus (assembly GCA_034698285.1). Taxonomy (NCBI): domain Eukaryota; kingdom Metazoa; phylum Arthropoda; class Collembola; order Symphypleona; family Katiannidae; genus Sminthurinus; species Sminthurinus bimaculatus. The sequence goes on along the minus strand of JAQIVE010000306.1, from coordinate 5,790 downwards.
TGATTATTTACTCTTGAACGCACGAAGCACAAGCTTTCATGCAAGTTCATGCTTTTCGTCGGTTGTAGGGAAACTGACACGTATAGTTTTGTGCCCCATGCCAATTTTCATGAAATCGCACATTTTGGCGTGCCTCTCTTACTCACTTGATCACAGAATACCATGTTTTTGTGTAAAATCTCGTTCCCATAAAGTAAAGTGCATCAATAAAATTAGGAAATTTCAGAGTTACAAATTGCCAATTATACAGGGTCCGCGGAAAGTATGGAAACAAAGGTTTTGTGTTATATCTCGGGAAGTTTTTAATGCAGGATCCTAATATTGCCTATAGTGGTAGAGTATAATGTTTGGATACAACGATAACTTCATTGTCCATAATGATCGCCTTTTGGGCTGACACCAGTTCAGCGACTTCAAGAATGGGAGTGTCGCTCTGCTCGCAACTCATTTTAGAAAACCCATGCCCGTAGTGACTCCAAAAATTTTTTCCCGAGACTCTAAACCGTTTTGGGATGTAAGCCAGTCTTTGGCCTCTAAGTGAAACCACACACCATTATCTGGACCATTGAGGTTAGGTGAGAACGGCGGCCTTTAGACCCTGCCGATGAACCCCCTTTCGTCTTTTATCCGATGATCGGACGCTTTGGTTGATCAGACTGGTTATGAACAGTTGTGAACCATCTAATACCCATCATTCGACGCAGTTTGAAGCTACAAAAGTGTGAAGGCTCATAATAATCCACCAATTAGGTTTTTCTTTCATGTTTACTCATTTTTGACAAAAATTGGCCCAAAACAGAGGCCTTGAGTAAAAACACGACTGACTGAGAAGGTGGGCTCCGATCAATGCGAATATAATTTTTATTTAAAGTCCTTAGATTAACTCATAAACTCAGCAGTTTTGAGTTTTCTGAAGTTACGTTGAAGTAAAAATTTTTCGTCAGAAAAATATTTTTTTTATCGATGCCCCAAAGCTGCGAGCAGCCATAGGGAACGTTTCAATCGTCAAGCTCTCTAAGTTTTTTGAGACCTGCCCAAAGAGTCACACATACTTTTTCCAAAGGGCTTGACCTTAGGGTCAAACCTCAAAATATAATGGACTGGCTATCTTGATGTGTCAGTCTGCTATAGCATGCGATTTGATGATCGGACTAGTTTTTCTCAAATCCAGTTCTTAAGCACGTAAGTGGCTCCAGTAGTACGCAACTACTGTGGGTGACTGCGGAAATGGTCGTTATGGTTGCTCATTGAGCCGATGTAAAGATTTAATGCACCATTTGCAAACTCCCGGCGAATCCCAAAAACTTTTAGACCCTTGAAAGTATCGTGGTTAGGCTTTTCTTTGTGAAGAGAAGTTAAAATTCTTGAGTGCCATTACTCTACAGCTAATATCTTGGAAAGTAGAAGAGATATGGCGATGAAATTTTTTTTTGAACAAGTCAGATACCCTACCATTATGGTTCTGCAGTTTCATTAAAATCTGATAGCGAATAAATTTTTTACAGCATTTAAATCAGTTGTTTCCATACTTTCCGCGGACCCTGTATGTACACTCTCAGAAATATCAAGTCATACCAATAATTAAATGGTTAACTACACAATTATCGTAAACTCTAAACGGTGGTGGTTGAAACCAGAAGAACGTTAAAGATAACAAATTAGCTATGTGCAGGAAAATTGTGAAATAGCAAACTGATCAAAAAATTGTATGCAAAAACTAAAGTTTTGTTTGTGCAATGCATCCTAAACTGTTAGTTGTACTTATCACTATGGTACTTTGTAACATTATTATGTTTCTTATTTTTTTAAATGTTGTCGTCTAAGACTTTAGAATTGTAAGTTTAAACTGTGTGATGTAGGTGATCCACTAGGAGACTTGTCCATATTCCATCTATTTTCATGCCATTATCCCCATTCATTACTGGTCCTTTACGTTTGGCTTGATGGATGTAAAGCCCCTCTTTGAAATTTCTCTGATAATAACGTGGTTCATATTCGATTAACTGGATACCTTCGTCGATTTTATGAGGTATCGTCCTAAATTGATTGTTTGAGGAACAGTATGCGTGGTGAGCTACACTGTTTGTCTGATAGTTTCTGTTCTTTACGGCGTCGTTATGCTCTTTGTTCCGCTTTTCAGTCGTGCGAGCTCGAGACGTACCTGTGTTGCCAATGTATTTTGCGGGACAGTCTAGACATTTTTTGACGTATACACCTTGACTTATCTTATCTTTTTTGTCTTTATGGTTTGTAAATTTTGTGGATATTTTATTGACTGGTCGGTAAACAGTGTTTTTATTATGTTTTTTCCAAAGTTGTGACAATGTTTTATAGGTTTTATTGATGCATGGGAAAAACTAAAACTATATAGTGTTCTTTGTCATCTGTTGTGGTCGTTGTTGGTGAGGGTCGATCTACATTTAAGGAATCTAAGTCGATAAGGAATCTACATTTTACAGTTAATTTGGATTGATTTTTTTTCGCCTACAAGTCAACTATAAATTATGCATACGTGTCTACAAAGTATATGTACATATTTGATGTCCTCACGGATAGTCAATGTATGCATAACGCGTGGTGTAAAGATGGATGTCGATATTATGTATAAATGTACACTGACATATGCAGGACGGCTGGGGGGAAGAAGCATGGATATACTTCACACTTTGTATTTTTCAGATCATCCAGCGACTAGAATTACTTTCAATTGCTTTAAGGCATTATGTTTCATCTGCTGTGGTAGATCTACTCACGACTTTGCATTTTCATGTCAGAATAAAGACACGGGTGTCCAGAACGAGAAGGATTCAAAGAGCAAAAATAAATAGGATGATAGGGAAGCAAGAATCATTACGTCTTATATCTCTTGCTTCGTGCAATCTTCTACTAATTCGGCAAATAATTCGAGCTACTGCCAACTCCACGAGAACTTGATATGAATCCCTGATTTTCGTTCTTTCCTTTTTTTCTTCTCGCTCGACCAAAAGATTCCGTTCAAAGTTCAACTCATGTAGTACAGTATACAATGTATTTACAATAGATATGCACATAATAACCATAAAGTCGCAAAATATGTTTTTTTATGAAGCATGATGCAATACAAGACAATGTCCACGATATAAATTGCCAGCTAGTGTGACCATGAGTGGCAGCAACGCCGAAAGCAATCATGATCCCGAACTAAGGCATCAAACTGATTCAATTAATACTTCATTATTTTGTCGGTTTTGATGCCAATTTTTTTAATTACATCGAATTTTCTTTAAAGCTTGTATGATTACCACACACATGCAATAAAATATGGCTATTGAATCGGCATTATACAAATCCCATGAAAATTATAAATTTCATGTCTTCTGCACCATTTAAGAAAAATGTTAATCTTAAGACACATCTATATGCGTAACAGTTATTTTACTACGTATAGTAAATAAGTTAAGGAAGGGAAAACAAAAAGCAAGAAAGAGAGAAGAGAGAGAGAGAGAGAGAGAAAGTTGATCATGTTGACAGCGGATTCAACCTGTGAAAAGGTAACCTACGTACTACGTAGTATGCATACATAGATTTGGGGAGAAAGTCTATAGCGCGTTGAAGTACTGTCAACCAACCTTCCTTCCTCCTCTTGGGTTCAACTGGAAGAGATGAACGATTGGAACCGTTCAGTAACTCTCTCACTTTCATGTTACAATTTGACACGGGCAGTCATTCAGTATTAAAACTCGTCGCCGAGTGTGAAGGAACGGATCTTGAGAGAAACACGGTTCAGCAGCTTTTCACGCGTCCTTTGGACTTTTGCACAGTTTGTCATTTATTAATTTAAAAATGTTTGATTTGTGATTTCATTCCATATAAGGTACAATCGCCAAGTATATGTAAATTAGTTTGTGACAGACGATTGTCTCGAGAAAACAACTGTTTATTTGAATTCTTGATTTCGTCATTCCTGTGTGTGTGTATGTGTGTGTGCCTACATTTTCCCTTCATAACACAAAAGCACTAACAATAAAATACATACATATAATAATATATTAGTGAATCCAAGTTTTAGTTAACTGTGAACCAAAGAACCACGAGGCAAGAAGTTATGAAGATGAGTATTATCTATTGTATTTCAGTCATTTATTATGTGGCGTTAAGCTGTGGAGTCCACTCGCACTTGCTTTCGCCACCAAGTATCTCGGGAATTATAATAAAACCGGGCCCAATAAAAGAACATTTTGAAAACCTCGATTCGTCAACAATCAAGGTCAATCCAGGCTGGCAAATTGATCTCAACTGCTCCACGTACTACCCTCATTTATGGACGTCAACAGCGGAATATGCCAAACCAACAGTACGTATTTAAATGTTCATGTACATAAATATAGATACACAGTGTGTATACTGTGGCTTGGAGAAAGATAATGTGTTTTTTTAAAAATTAAAAATTCAAATCTATGTATATACGCGATAGGAAATGAAAGTGAGGTGTCCTTCGTTTTGGCTTTGTGCTGCTGTTGCTTTCTCTCGCGACGCTTGCTTCACGTTTGTACACACAAATCATTCCTTTAATTTATATCATTACCAAAGTAAAGTAAAAAATCGGGGGAAATGTTACCCACATCATACATATGCAGGGATTATGATAGTAAAACTATAGTACGTATTTTGTATTATCCGTCAAATGGAATCTTTTACCGATTTGTACTTTATTTTCATAGATGTTGGATTTACTAGCCTACTATTTAGGTCCAGAATAAAATCGTATGATATGCACTAAATAATTAAAAAACATTGGCTGCTGCACTCTTACCTAAAATCTCGCCTAAAGTCCCCACTAAGCTCTCAAAGCTGAGTGGGTAGACTTTACTTTCTCAAGTTTTCATTGTGCACAGAAGATAATTTGCATTAAAATTAGCACTTTTTTATTGCAGTACGAGTAAGGAATCCAGACACTAGACGAAAATGACAATGACAGCTACGTAGTTCCACAATAAATACGAAAAATGTTACACAAATAGTACTTTATATATTAGTGCAACTATATTTAGCTCACAATACCGTGCAGAAATTTTCTCATTACTTTGTCTACAGTTCGTGGAAAATATACAAGTCAAATGAATACTGTCAATTGTCAATTTTGTAGACTCCTGAATAATAAAAAGTGGGTCTACAAATATTGTTTGGGCCATTATTAGGATTCCATGTTTTAGTTTAGATTAATTTTCACTCCATCCACTTCTGTCTCTATTTCTTATTTTCCGGGTGTATATCGACATTCCAGAAAACATCCGACGCCACCTGGGAGGTGACTGTAGGCATTCCATTTCATATCACATATAGCTGTGGGACCACAGTGCTGCCTACATTGATAGTAAAAGTAAAAGTAAGTCCATTTTGCTACGTTAAAATGGTCTACACGCTATGCGTACAACAAAAGTCTAAGAGTTATAGGTGACTCACCCACAGTTACACGGGAGTCCATTGCCTTGGCGAGCTAAACAAATTTCATTGAAATTATAACGTTTTTTAAAATGGATTTCATTGAAATTAAAATCTACTAACATATAGTTCTCATTTTTTTAATCGGTCGGGAACGATGAACGGGTTCCCCTTATATTTTTTCGAAAATGTTAATGGCTTACACTAAATCTGTCTATAACGGTATTGAAGGGGAGACATCGTTTTTGGCCGGTATAGACAATGGCAAGTATCTGCATATAACGGCGAAAGGCCGGTTTACATCCATGTACTAATTGTTGCATGTATGCTAATTTATATTTAGTTGATATCCTTGCAGATCGATTTGAC
>JAQIVE010000305.1:0-42150 GCA_034698285.1 Sminthurinus bimaculatus | reverse complement strand
AAGTTTTTTGTCTGAAGAGAGACTTGGCGATTTGCGTACCGTGTTCAGAGTACTTTGCTTCTTTCTTTTCTCGTTTTCTAAGGAGCTGTAACCAAATGTTGACCATGACAGTTTCTGTTAGGGCGTGCCTTAAGGTCACATTTGAGGATTATTCCTACTGTCTCTCTGCTGACATTACTCTGTTGTACAAGTATGTGTTCAGATGGTACAGAATTTTTATGAATTTTTCTCTTCAAGTTTGCACCTAAATCTTCTGTACGCGCAAACATTTAGGAGCCGAAGTGGGTATACCTACGATAGTTTGACTCTTGCTCTACCAGCCTACAGTACAATTAGTATTCCATGCTTTCACCTTAAACGTTTTGTGTGAATGAAAGTAATCGCAGCTCGTTTTTTCTTGGTTGCGATGGGAGGATTTTTCGGACCGAAGTTTTTTTCTCGACTGTATTTCGAAAACTGGTTAACAGTTTATGAGTTCCTACGTGTGTACCTAGCATAGAAAGGACACTCTTTAAAACTGTATCAAGTTAAGGAACATTTGCTAAGTACCTGCTGAGATATAAAAGTTTCATTTTTGTTGCAGAAATTATTTGTCACCCTGTATGTATGTATACTCGTTTCGTTTTTCCAGATCTGAACATGTAAATATATTGTTCTCTATATAGTTACCTTTATATATATCAAGTAGTTATAGACCTTCAGATTTGAAGGGTCCCTAAAATCCAATAAGTTAAAAGATGCTGGCTCAAAAAGTATTATTGAAGTTGTTTAGAGCATATGACCTTTAACATTTAACTTCAGAGCATGTAATAATGACACATTCTAAGAGGAAACCTCAAGTTCAGCTGTGAACCTACATATATATATATATATGTGTAAATGCATACACATTACACATGATGGTAAATCCCAAAAAATGTGAGCCTGATGTTTCTTTTCTTCATCATCATACATATACCGGGAGATTATAATAAAATATGCATGCAAGTTTAAGTATTCTATTCTAAAAAAGTATTATTACAACTCCAACAGCATTATTATCATACGTCATACGATTATACTTGAATGTGTGCCTGTCCACTACAATAAACTAACGATGCAAGAGAGGTAAGAAATGAAAGGAACAAGAAAGCGAGAGAGAGAGAGGCTCACATGAGGTGAGGTGAAGGATAAAAAACTGTTTTTGTCATTCAAAGCTATTTTCATTTTAAATTGATAACGTCCAGTGATGCAAACATGTGGCAATCAACGTCACATGTCTAACAACAAGAAAAGTCTTGAGACTCCAGCAGTTTTCATTTCTAGAATGCTACTTATGTCTTTTCCCCACTACCTTTACTTTTATTATGTACATGCTATAAAATGTTGCTATGTTTTATTTTTCATTACAATATTTCAACTACCTTAACAAACTGTGGGCATTTTAATGGTAATGTTGTACGCATAGAAGTTAACTTAAAAAAACTTTGACGAGCAAAATACAATTTTAATTGCGAAGAAAACAGAAGGTTGATAGTAAAAATAGTCATCCTACTGCCCTTCTTTTCCTTAAAAGCTATGCATATCATTACTTTGCAAACAAAAACCATTCAAACTAGACTCGATCACGGTTTTTTAAAGATAAAATTTCCTCATCTATACATAGTTTTCTAAAACGCTTATCCTTTAACTATGTGGCCATCAACCATCAACATATCTTGATTCTTAATACTATGCTAACAAGTTTAAGAAATTGAATTATAATATATTCAAAGCTGGACAATGTAAGATTTTTTTTCAAACGACATCCCCCTGTGTGGGAATCTGACGAGATGCATATTTTCTTCCTTCTTTTTTCGCCATCATCATCTTGATGCTGGTATTTCATATTATACATTACACATAAAATGTACTTTATGCACAGGTGATCTTCGGAAGATTTGGTGAGAAAGAGAGAGAGAGAGAGAGAGAGAGAGAAAGAAAGGAAGAGAAAAAGAAAGGAGAGAAAGAACTTTTTGGGACAATGACAGAAGAACGAAGAACGTTTCATGTCGAGGTATGGAGCCTAAACAAACAGTGTGTCTTGTAAAATACCTACATGTAGATATGTTTCATGCCGTAGATGTGACATACCATATAACATCCATGAATTTTCAATGCATATTTCTGTTACACAAGAGCAGTGTACTTTTGAACCTCTGCCATATTACATACTTCCATTGAACTTGCCTGACTCAAAGAACGTATGTGTATACATATTATGATCATAAATACGTAAAAAGGTAAACCACTAGTACATACCACAAACCTGTATAATATATAACAATATTCCAAATCCGAATGCAAACTGCCTAGTGCCTGCACACCAAAATATTATACAAGCGTCACACTTTCAATAAAAGACATTCAATAGTAAATAGTATAAGGATTCATGATACATTGTCCGTTCATGTTTACAATATATAAGTATAAGTATAATGTAATAAAGGAAGGAATATACCACAGATAATAAATATACAAAGTTATTTAAGAGTCTTTCTCTTTCTGTCTTTGGTCTTTTAAAAAAATGTAGTATACATACAATGTACAAGTTTGAAGATGACATGCACCCACTGGGTGGGCGAAATGCCTGTGCTCTATGGCATATGGACGATGGCAAATGATTTATTGTCATACTTACTTTGCCCAATTTAGTTTGGGCTCGGTTATGGTTCTGGTTCTGGAACCGAAGAAAATTTTTTGGTGACGACTAATATTAAAGCATATACATATCTACCTATAGTCAAGAGTTATCTTGACTAGGTACCCTGCAGCAGCATACCTCATGGTATATATTTAAACATTTACCATGATTTAATATACTGTAATCTGTAAAATTGCGACAGAACTCAGTATATTTTGAAATAAGTAATGACACTTCATTACCTTGATTATTTTTTTCAATTTTTAAAATCGGTCACTTCAAACTTAATTAAGCATCTAAATTTTGTGCATTCCTGAGACTTGCAAGCATTTCTCTATTTCAAGATGAATTTTGAACTTTGATGGTATCGATTTTATGCCTAAAATATCATGTACATTTTTTAAGGAAGCGTTAAAGAGGAATTTACAACATTTACATAGTTGAAAAGTAAAAGGTGATACATAGGCATATCGTGTAAGTAATGGCTTTTAAAGTTTTAACAAATACACCGATTTCATACCTTTAAGTTTGCATTATACAATACTGTAAGAGGTTTACAAAGAAAAACAAGGAATGAAAGATGAGAAATCAAATACATCAACGACAAAGATAATTTGTCCATTATATATCTGTAGAGATACACATGTGTATAATATGTAATAAGTAATACTACATATGTGATGTCTATCATTTTCATATTAAAACCGAGTTGGGATACCTGTACATAATATATACCAATATATAAGACATAATATGTGAATATAACATAAGAGATACTGTCATTGTCTTACAGAGAGAGTCCCGATAGAATGAACACATGTAATATATAGCGTTTCTTTGTAGATGTATTGTACATTATTGCAAAGATATAAAATATGGGAGGGAATAAGACAAGAAATAAAGAAGACTAAAATCTTGTTGTGTATAATATATTTTAAAATAAAGATTAAGATATGCGATACCATATAGGTCATAAAAGAGTCATTCTACAGATGGAGGCCAAAGGGCATTTGAGTGAGTTTGATGTGTTCTTAATTGGATACCATAAAATAACATTCTTGAGCATTTATTTTCCTGGTCCACATTAAGTATGCACGTCCATCCATCCGCACATGATTTTTTTATGTGTATTTTGACAGATATGTGGACGCATCTCACATACACTATACACAAACAGACAGAGAAAGAGAAGAACAAAAAAAAATCTTTTCCATGCCGTTTACACACATATACATGCATGGATGTATAATGTATATATGTATTGTGCATGCGTATCTTATACAAATCACAATCACTCCGACTCTTTTCGCTTCTCGGTTTCTCTGTCCCAACTCTTGTTTTTGTTTTTTATACCCGGTGAGACAAATGAATTAAATACGTATATATGTTATGTACATATACATACCGAAATTATGCATGCATGAAAGATTTTCGTCTAATTTTTACTGTTTTACATATTTTGAACGTATAGCCAATTAATAATTAATAGCCGAGTAATATGCATTACATACAGTTAAGTGAATGGCAATTTCACGGAGAAAAAATGTAGAGTGTTGTTGACAGTATTAATCGGCTTCCAATTATCTTATGCCATCTGTTATAAGTTATGCATAAGTACAGTGATTTTAAATGCAGAATACACATGTAATTTCAAAACTGTACCTTTAATTTTTCATTTTTAAACTTGTACATGCATATGTATGTATATGGGCCTATATTACATAAATTGGTGAGACTGGTCCTGAGTTTTGAAAAAGCACAAGTCGCGGTCTCGTCAAGAAGTGTTACTATATTAGACATTATAGGTGTATACAATATACATTATGCATACATATATATTTTCATACAAAAAGCAAAAGATCAAAGATGAATTATGATCTTCATCACACCTAGACAGACGTAAGACATAACGCAGCAGCAAGAAGACCATAAAATCTTTTCACTTAGTTTTGATATGTTTTACGCGGACAACTATCCATTCTTTCCATAACTAAAGCCCTACATGACATTTTTTCAGCCTCTCTGCAGGACTTTGATAAGAATGTATACGTTGGACATTGTGAGCATACGCTCTGCGCTTGGTACAGAAACATTACAACGACAGTGACAATTACTTATCATCATAATTTAAAGCTACCCAGTTGACACATGTGCACCATAAAAAAGATGAAGAGCAAAAAAAAGTTGTGGTACATGTATCAGTTAAGCAGGTAGGAAAAAATTCATGATAAAACTTTTCTACTTTTCTCAGCAGGCCAATATATAATATGTACTATGTACTATGTAATAATACAAAAAATAGTGACGCTTCTTTCTCCCTCAATTTCAATCTCTCTGTCCCCCCTTTCAACTTTTAACCCGACCACTCCAATTCAAAAAATTCTTCAATATACAATATACACCAAGACAATTTTTATTAAGGTATTTCTGACTTCATTTCCGTTGAATGCACCGTACTGTACTAACTTGAAACTCATTTTAAATTTCTCCTTTCATCTTGAAATATATGTCTGTGCGCGATGTGTGATGGAGGTTTGTCTAATTCTAAATCTGAATTCCAAATGAATGAAATATTGGAATTGTTGTATTATTATTTCTTTCTCTCGTTCTTCTCTTGCTCTCTCTCTCTCAACCATGATCTCGAACCCAGGAATGTTTCTAAAGAATGCAGCAAGTCAACATAATTTCACTTATTCAGTTTGTCCAATTTCCTTGCACAAACTGTACGAGTTGTAAAATATACGTAACAAAAAGAGCTCGGCTTCATAATACTACTGACATATGGTCATGGTTACGGGTGACGGAAAAATATGTATGAATATGAAAAAAGGAAGAATATATGAAAGGAAGACATTCTTGTTAAATACATGAAACAGTAAATATATGTGTAGCCACACGGGACTTGTAATGATTGAGGTAAATCCACTTTTTTGCATATTCCACTAATTTGGTTCAAGAACTACCTATCCTGAAAGTTTTAAGCACTTACATGCACATTAAGTACTTTAAATTAATTTAATTGAAATTAACCTTTTAGGCACAGTGTTGTAAAATTCGACATTCATCACAACGTGTATTATAACGAAACAATATCGTTCAATATAAACAAAAAATTATATATTATACATACTATGCAATAATATAATGTAGCCTGCATTATCATGTTATGTCAATTAAAAATTATATTATTCACAATTCACAGTATTTAACTGCAATCAGTATGAAAAGTAAACTAAACAGTGTACACGAACGAATGATAGGTAAAAGTTTCTACCATAACTCAAGAACGTAGATGAAAGATTAAAGCAATAATATAATGCACTATGTATATTATATTATTCGGGAATGTCGATTCACAATCACTAAAGAAGTTTTGTTAACAATAGTTAACTGCAATTAGTAATAATAGTTAACAAAAGCACACTTAAAATATTGTTATACTTAACACTTAACACAAAGCACAAAGAATGAATATGAAAAATGAATTCAATTCCAGACAAAAAATATTTGAATGAGAATATTCGGCGCGCACTTTGAGACTTTTACAACATTGAGCATCATCGAGTGAAAAGTTCAACGATGAATATCTCGGAATCTAGATCTACCTCAATCATTACAAGTCCCGTGTGGCTACACATAACTCGTTCAGGTTTGGTGTATATTTAAGTGAAAACATTTCCAGAACAAAACCTTTTTTACTTTAGCTGTGCCTCATGGATCTTCAATTAAAAAAAGCATCAAGCAAGGAAAGTATACAATAAATACAAAATGGTTTCAGTTTTCAATAATGACTTCGATTACACATTATAACGTTTCCTCCATTTAGCACGGCATCTCGTGTTCTGTCTATATGAGCAGATGCCATGAGAATTGGAGGAATCGTTGGTGAATACAAAGCTACTTTTTTCTTCTTTATACATCGTATGGAAAGACTGAATACTCATTATCACGGCCTTCATAATAAGGGTCACTATCTAAATAAGTCGTCATGGGGAATTCGGGATTCGGGATACCAGGAGCAGAGAAAGATCACATGAACAAACGGTTGGCATGACGCTTCATAACCTCTTTTATAAGGCTGCATTTTTTCTTGAAAAAGCTGAAAATGAAAAATGAAAATGACAATCATTTCACACTAAGCATCTCGATTTCTCCACCATAATATACCAACTCTATAACTCTTCCCTCTTCCTCTCTACTTGTAATAATACATAATATGTATAATGTATATCTGTTCCTGTGTTACGATTCTCAAAATATTTGTGCACTTATTCATATAGAAACTGTACTTGTGGAAACATTTACGTAACCATGGGTCTCGTGTACGATACAGATTTTGGACAACCTGACATATGATCCAAGAAAAATCACTTGTCACCCTCAGGGATGAAACACACACCTTTATGCTCACACAATAAAAATAAAAACTGTGTGTTCTCTTATATGCACTTTTATATACAGGGATATAGGTTTCTTATGGTTACCAAAACCTGAATCGAAATCTTTCGGGCAGAATATTGTTAAATGCTTTTGTACGGATCCGGAACGAGTTCACATTCGGGTTACATTATGCGTCCTACCGCAAATTATTCTTCACATATGTACGTGTATATGCATAAGCATAAGTACGACGGATATTATGCAGTACCATCTACATACAACGCAATGCATGCATACAAAATACAAACGTACGCTCTCTCATGAAACATGGACAAGATTACATCTAAACAGGACGAAACCAGGAGAAAAATAAGAAGAGGTCCAAGCAACATAGGAGGATTTTTATTACTTCTCAAACTCTCGTTATAAGATATGTACAACTATGTAGGAGATGCGGCTTAGCAAACAACAAGGCTTTAAAATTTTATTGCAGCCGCGGAGAAGTAAGGCTAGAGATACAGATAGTGAAAGAGGAGTCCAAACATATATTATATAATATTATATTATATTTCTGGTAGAAAAACTAACCACTTCTTCGTCTTCAAAGTCTTGTTGTTCGAAAACGCCAAAGTCATAAAATAAAGGCATTTCTCAGCAAAAATTCTTACACAACGATGTGGTCGCAACCAATATTTAGCACCTTGGGTGGGGTTGTATAGTACATAAAATAATACATCACGTAATACGTATACGCAGAGTTATCTACAACCATTGCGGACTGTGCATTGTGTAAAAAGGTCTCGGATACGTTACCACCTCAAAATCACACACACGATAGAGGCAGAGTTTTTAGCAAGAAAATCATTGCATAAAATAAAAAAAATCCACATTTTTGTTCATAACGTGTCAGCCGGCCAACAACTGACTAAAATATTTACATCACAACAACAACTATACAATAACAGCAATTTAGAGCTGTACATCCTTTTTGTGTAAAAAAACCGTCCGAGTGCAATAATATCATAATTTTGCTTCAAATTTGCCTAACTAAAGACAAGTCATATAATATAATGACCAACTCACGGTCTAGACGTGAGAAAGCTATCAGCTCTAAAAGGCCCTCTAAACTACTTTACACATTTCATGTTTTCTTGCTTTTTAGTCGTGATTATTCGGATCGCAAATACCTGTGAAAATCTTGATGGGAGGACGAAACAGCAAAACTGCAAAAGTTAAACCAAGTCTATGTCTCCAATCTCCACGTATTCTATGTGAGATTTGCACCGAATTTAAATGCAGCTGCAAAGGTAACAAACTTAAATTACGCTTCACGTATTGCCACCATTATGTACGCTGATTGTCATTACAACAATATTCAAACGAGGAAAAAATGCGGGCGGTCAACTAAAGGAGAAAGGATAAGTGACTTTGCGTGTTTTTCACGTTCGCGTGTTGGTGTGACCCCGGTTAAATCTCTGGTTTCTCGTATTTTGGAAAAAGGACTTCTTTTATTTGATGGATATTGGGGTTTTTATCTGAAAATGTCACATCAAATGTCACGCAACAATAATAAAGGAAAAATTTAGCGTAGGTGCCTATTCATTTATATTTCCATTCGTATTGGTGATGCGCTTTGTTCACAATCATACTCTAAAACAATTCGACTAGGTATTCCTATAACCTTATTATCTGCAAATCGTACAAGCAACTGACCAGATCATCAACACAGTCAAAGGTCAGGAAGCCAATATGCTTTGAATTCCCAGAATAAAAGAGAAACAGGTGTGCGAAAGTATTTTTAATATTTTTACGCTCCTCCATTACTTATCATTTGTATAATGTATTGTATGTATCTACGAAGGTAACCGTCACCTTTACTCATTAACCTGCCTAATCCACTTTCGAGAATAATAAAATCTGGAATTTTTTCGCACAGTTGAGAAAATATTATAACTACATAAAATTATTCTAAAAAATGTTATACATAGCATATACAATATGTATGCATGTAAGGTATTGTATGGTACAATACACACTCATTTGATATTATACCTCGTATCATCATAGTTTATAATGCACGTATAATATTACATCTATTATCGCGTGGATCGCAGGACTTTCAACAGTCAAAACAGTAGCATATATTTGAAATTAATTAGTAGCTTGTTTGTTCATTTTCCAGCAGACTCATCAGTTGCCAGTTGAAAGTCATGTTTTGATGAAGCTCCCATCATAATTAATTTCCATAAAACATTATTACTAGCACATACGTAATACGTACGTAACTAGTTATGTGCACCATTTTCATGCCGTACCATAGCTGATCGTCAGATTACCATCAGGTTAACATACCTGAGCCAAGAAAGTCGGTAATTTTATAACTACAACTAGTTAACATAAGTAAAATATGACCCAACCAGCATAATATAATTCAGCGACATAAAAAATCACACACACATATGTTGTACCGTCAATCGTAGATATAGCTATGTATGCATAAATGTGTAAAAAACAGTTCTACGCTACATTATTGAGTTATTTGAGGGAAAAAACTCGGCAAAAACGGCCAAACGCGGTAAAATATATAACAAGATAAGATTTAACAAGGGACTGTGGGATAAAATGGAAATGAAGATGAACGACGGGCAAAAAAACAACATATCTTACAGACCTCAACAGTTCATATTCATGCCTACTTATGCATACTTACTCCTTTCTACTTTACTACTCACTTTGATAATAATATTACTATTAACTACTGCTATTACTTATTACGCTTTTATTTTTTAAGATGTAAGATTTGAACACAGGTATTTTTTGTTCATTTCCAAAATACCACACTACTTACTTACTCCATTATTTTATAGGGAAAGGATAAGTACGATGATTGTTTATAATATATCCACGCTATACGCTACGTATTGCAGGGCATCGTGGAAATTAATAGAGAGGCAACCATATAATCTTCAATTTATGATGTATACTTTTATGCTCCTGTGACTATATCATCATCAACGGGTGAGGAGAAAAAAATTGTATCTCTCCACGTTCTTTCTTAGCTATCTTCTAGCTCTCTGTATACTTCTTCTAGCTAGAACGATGGAATGGATGGAGGGAGATGAAGATTAAGCGTTTCAGGGATGATCAGAGAGAGAGAGAGAGAGAAAGACAGAGAGATGGGGGGGGAGTAGAAAAACAAGGTGAAGAAGAACCATGACTTTGCAACGAGAGCGAGAGAGAGAGAGAGAAAAGTAACATAGATAGATAACTATGCATTGGAAAATAATAATATGAAATTGAACGTTGCGTGAGTTGGTAAGATTTCAATGATCAGTTTCAATCTGCCTTAAAACCTACCCTATTGTGTAATTCAGCAGCCGTTTCAAATGCATTTTATCAGGCAGTTATAACGCCCCTCCATGTTCATGTCCAAGAGCTGGATAGTGTAAATCTAACAAACTGGGTCTTTTTCTCTTATAGGTAGCCGCCTTTCGCGGAGGCGTTTTATTATGATATGACTCCCTTTGAAAGCACATTAAATCTACTTGAATCAACCAACTTCATTATTACTACATATCTCAACTTATATTATTATTATTATCATCATCATATTACTATTATTCAAACTAAATGCCACACTATGTGTGTGTATTCTGTACCATTGGTATCTATGTACTGGTTACGTCGGTGGATCCACGACGGCACGTTGAATGTGGCCAATATTTTATTCTTATTCCAACACGCAACATAAATGTACACGTATGTATATATTATAAATGCTCACACACACTCGCATACACATTACACACGCATAAACATTTAATGTTGTCTTTATATTATGATGATATTTCTTTTATATTATATGTATTCTCAAGTTCACGCACAAAGTTGTTTTTTGGAAAAGAAGTCGCAACATGCATAATACACAGAAGCAATAAGTAATTGCGATGACTTCTGCATTTTTGTGCATGTCGATAAATTATCAACTTGCCTGTATTTCAAGTCTGCGGAAGTTTTTTACAGTGATTTTCTTGCTTTTCCTGCCGTAAAGTCTGCAAGTTCACGTTCAGTCAATTGCTGGTCATTTCATAAGCAAGACAGTTCTCTCAATAAAAATTACAAGATTTGTAGTAATAAATATATTATGTATGTTGTCAGATTTTTTCCTCTTTAATTTCGGAAAAACGGTACATTTAAGCTAAACGAAATGAAACGTCTTAATGTTTCAACTAAAACCAAATGCCTCAACAATTGATTTCGATTTAGCATTACAATTAGGGGTAATAACACGACGTTAGACATTCTAATTCTAACTTTGGATTTTTAGTTAAGGTCACAGTTTATTTTGTACAATAGTATAATTTACATCCAATGTATGCACGTATTTTACTAGATACAATAATTACATGAATTAGGCATTAGACGGTCCATTAACATGAACACTTTAATTTGTAAAAATAGAGATTCCCATCACGACCTCCATCCAATGATACATTATATATATATACAATATCCATGCCTACCTACTTACTTACCTCAATCACAATTCTCGGGAACAGCTACAGGTATCGAGTTTATACTATACCTAGCTATAGTTGTTAAGCTACAAACCTGATACTCACTATAAAATCATTTAAGCATCGCGACGCAGTCTATATGCCGTGAATTAAAATGATGATGATAATAATAGTATTGTCGACTATTTTCAAAGTAAAGAAGAGATATCAAAAGAGAAGAAGACCCCTTTATAGTATGTACAAGTATACAAAATGAACAATATTTTTACAGAGGGTGAAATGAATGGTGTGTTGGAGGGAAAAATACGAATAGTAATGATGAATTTTATTGTTGTCATTGTGGCTCAGATTTCTTGTGGATTCTTGGTACATCTACCTCCTTCTTATTCTTTTTTTTCTTCTTCTTCAACTTCTTGATCCAACTTGAAGAAGAAGACGAAGAAGAGATATCTACGTAACAAAATGTGTACATACAATACCTTGGATTACATATGCACAAAAACTATCTAATATCAGGAAATATAATGTATAGGCGCGATCAAGCGAGGAAGGATAAAGAAGGAGAAGAAAGAGCGAGAATATACGAACAAGAATAAGATGAAGAAGAAAGAGGATCTGATATAGAAATGAAGTAAAAAACGGGAAAGAAAAGACCAAGAAGAAGGACCATCGTACAGCCTTATATATAGAATACTTAATGTTGTGTGTGTGCATATTATATGGACAAGCTACAGTATGTACTTATACAGTCACATATTACATAGTATTACATGGCCTGGAAGAGGAATGCTGCTGCATGATGGAACACAAAAGCGTAAATTATAAGGAATGCCAATTTCTCTTGTGGCAGCAGACAGGAGAGAAGAGAAGAAAGAAAGAGAGGGAGAAAGAAAGCCAGGTAAAAAAAGAGTCAAATGAAGAGAGAGAGAGAGAGAGGAATCTGAGCTCGGCAGTTGCTCCTAATGGGCTACACATGTACAGCCCAGACTCAAATGGTGGTATAAAAAATCCGGCGGGAAATTTGAGAGCTGTAGTTTTTTAGACGAAATAAGCGCCCACCTTGGATAGCTTGACCTCTGGAGGTCAATATTTTGACACCAAATTTTTCTTGAGGCTACAGAATTTTAAACGGGAAAGCTACCACTGTACTCTTATATTCTTAGTTTTACTACTTCGTTTAGCGATTATTATTAGCCGTGAGGATTTCAAATGTCAGTTGTTTTGACCTGCCGTGGGTCAAATGGTAGTGAAAAACTGGAATATGTATAAGAGCTTCGTTATTTTGTATAAAATCATCACCCTAAATTTTTAACCATTTTTATCAACATTAAGTCCGAAAAAAAAATTCATTTTGACCTTTTGTATGACACTTCTCATAAAGTATTCAGTTCAGGACTGTCATTTTGTCATGTTTCCGTCCGATAAATTCATGCATGCCTTAATTCAAATTCCGCTTGTACATATTGTATTGTGCATCTGGGGTTCTATACAAGTAAGGGAGAGTACATAACTAGATGTGATGTTTAGAGGATTGACTATTGTTCCACAGTCGTATACGCTGTACAATGCATGTATTAAGTACCGTATAAGCTCTTTTTGTATGATGGTATCCAATATTGTTATATCTTACAGTAATACTAAAAGAGATGATGCGGTATATTTATTATATATAATATCCCCAACTCACTGTCAAAAAGAACATATAATATGTATTTATTATACATACCGTCTTGGAGCGAAGATCACAACGTCCTAAAAGTATTTCCGCGGTACCCATCGGCAGTTGTAGTTGTTGTTGGGGCACATGCCATGCTCCGGGCTCCTTTTCTTATTTCTTCCTTCTCCAGATACTTTCATATTCTCTCACTTCTTGGTGCCTTTCAAAGTTTCATGTATACTTTGTTCCTTGGGTAGATCCCTAAGCCGAAGGAACATCTATATATAATACGTAAGCATATACATAGTAGATACAAAGAACAGCGAGGGGAATAGAGGCACTAGAAGAGGTTCCTTACCTGATTTAACCCAGGGCTTCAAAAAAATATCTTACCCAACTCTCCTCTCACTGCCTTCGTTTCTTTCTCTCGTTCTCCTGTTGATGTTGATAATGTATCAACCACCATCATCTATGTATATACATGCAGGTAAGTATACAATGTACTACAGTACAATAAAATCCACATTCATATACAAAATGCATAATGCATTAACCACAGCATCACATCCCATCCCAACACACACACTCCATGTCCTTCCAGATTCACTTTCAACAGTCACTTTCTCACTCTTGCAAGTCTCGAAGAAAAGCCCTTTTCCCTCTACACAAACTGTATGCCTTCTTGTATGTAGTATGTATGTATTATGTATGAATCTACAATGTACAATGTACAATTTATACATATTCAAATACTTTTGAATGTATTACAATGCCTCTCACTTTGGGCAGGCAGTTTCAACTTCCTATACCATAACACAGCATACCATGCCATACAATACAATAGAAAACATAATCCCAACCCCAACTGTATTACCTTTCCTTTTTTGAAAGGTAGGCTTGTATGCGTGCAGTACATACGCACACACTTTACGCTCTTTGAGTTGACTTGAGTTGAGTTGAGCATAAGGTAAGATACTGGACTTGAGAGCTTGAGTTTTCTTTCGTTAGCAATCAGTTATCAGTTTGTTTCCGTCCAGGCAACACGTTTTTCATCTCGACGTCTTACACGTCTTGTGTGTGTATCCATCTACGCTAAACTTTCTTACCTGAGCCAAAGAGTGTGTGTGAGTTAGTGAGTGAGTGAGTGGATGTGGATTCGGATAAGTCTGTGTATTGTATTATCATGCATCGTTAGCAACACACACACATACTCTTAACATACTCTCATACTTCAAAGCTAACCTGCTTTTAACCATTTGCATTTGTGCACATTACACAAACACATACACACACACTCATACAAAGTTTGTGTGTGAGTATTATTATTATTATTATTTCTTCTTCTTCATCTTCGTTCCCCACCCACACTCCCCTCCCCCTCTCTCATCCTCAAGATATTCGTATTTTCCCCTACGCACTGTGAATGTCAATTGAAATTATTGTTGGTGTGATGGTGTTGTTTCTCTGTTATCCTCTCTTCTACTTTGTTCTGTTTATTCTCCCTCTTTTTATCCATTCTCTTGTATTACAATGCTAAAATTTTAATTCCAGACTGAGCAACAGTGTGAGTGACTACCGAATATATGTACAAAATAAAATACATCAGAGTCGTGAAAAACAAGTGAAAAATATGATCAAGTGAGTAAATGAGTGCTCTGCATAAAATATATTATACAACGTTGAAGTTTAACAATCTGTTGGATAAATTATAAAAATAAAAATAATTATCGTTGTTGTTATCACAGTGCAGTTGTTAACTACACATATAAATACCTAAGTATTATACATGTATTCTTGTGTGTTAATTCTAAACTGAACAATTTCATTTTGCACGATAATACTACAATATTGTGAAGAGTGCTCAAAAGCAAAGGACGAAAGTCACCTTGACTCACATTCATGAGGATAAATGTAGAATAAATGGTTAAATAGTTGAGTACAGATTCAGTTCAAGTTTCAGTTCCAGCCGATATACATAAAAGGAGATTAAAAAAGTGTTTATGTATGTGTGTATGGTGATTGTGCGTACATACAAGTGGAAGGAATCAAAAGCAAAATCAAAATTGTAGGATATAAAATACCTGACGACGGGGGAATTGGATGGAGGGAATCTGATGGTGAGTGAGGAAATTTGTGCTTGGCTTCAAATACTATAATCATCGCATTAACGTAATTCAAGAGTGGCTTTTGCACGTCTTGACTGAACACGTGCATTCCTCAGAGAGTCGTTCTGCTTCTTCTTCTTCTTATACATTGTATCACTAGTGCTACTACAACATCTTTTGATTCTTTGTGGCAGTGCATGCGTGTAGTCGACATGGCATAGTAGTAGAAAGTTGTATACGGTAGAAAAAGCGGAATTACACACGGTGGTGTCTTGCTCTCGGTTGTATGTAGTATGTAGTTAGTTGCTAGTTCTGTGCCGGTAGTTTACTACATATTCTATGCATCCTACATATTCCATTCTTTATTCTTTTAATCCACTCTGTAAAGGCTGAAACTGCTACGGCTGTAGCTAAAGTCCAAGAGGAAAAGAAGATCATCCTTCAATATTGGCAGCCCAAACGAAACGAAATCCAGTCCAGTGAGTCAAAGGCAGACAACCGTAAACGAATGTGTATATTAAACATGAATTAGGGTTGTACATATGATATACAAGCCTTATACATTGAGCAGATACAAACACAATACACATGCACATGTAAATACCTGTACTTTGGTTGACCAACGACCATTATTTATTATTGATTTATCCTCTGGTTTCATCTCCAACATTTTTGTCCTCCTCTCTCCCTCGTTCATTCACTGGTTGTTTATGGTGGACAGTGGTCGGTGAATCATGGGCTGTCGTTGTCTGTCTTTGTCGTTGGATACCTATTGTCATTGTCAATGCAAATGTCAAGTGACTGACTTACTCTGACTCTGTTCTTGTATATGTATATAAGTATGTACCGTATTTATGAACTAGTAAAATATAACATGGGACAGCGTTGAAAGACTCCGTCCTGTCAACCAGAATATGAGAGAGGATGGGATACAGCGAAGAAAAAAAGTTCAAATGCGGAAAGCATAAGCATAAGGAGTTGAGAAAAAGTTGAGCTGATGATGTGAGCTGACAATAAGTCGGAGGAAGGCAAGCAGAAGAAATAAATTGCCTAGTCAAATGACGACAGTTTGCCCTTTGCTGACACTTGTTGTTTGTGACCAACCATAATAAATTGCATGCTCTCCCGTTTTGTTAATCCTCGTCTAGCAGCATCTTAGAGAGAAAAGCTTGTTAGTATTTCTTTGAGATTCTGATATTTAATGAAGATTCAGCACACAAGATTGAATTGAGTCAAATTACGGATTATTTGATTAAAAAGATTTAATTTGCAATTTTTTTCATGGTTGATACGCCGTTAGTATTGCATTTTTTGATCTTAGATTTTATGCACAGATATTCAGCGTTCAATAATCGACGCCATCAATTTCCTTAATACTGTGTAAAATCCACAGCGACACAGACAATAGTGATGATGTCTTATTATGATAACATCAACAAAACTACCATTTAAGGTTTACTAACACTGAACATGTTACAATTTTTCCGGAAATTTACCTTTGAAACGTGAATGCGGCTTCTGTTTTTTATCCACCTCCAAATTTTAAATTCAATATTACGAACAGGAGAAACAGGATTATTGTTCAATACATTATTGAGCTGTATAACATAATGAGTTGCAGACATTGACCAATTTTTGATGAACATGTGAGCTTCATAATGTCCCTGTGACAGCCTGGCTAATTTACTGCACAATTTACAGATACGAGGCAGAGTGTATTGTAGTAAAAAAGCTTACTGTTAAAGTCCTGTAAATGCCCTGTAAAAGTCCTGTAAAATAAAAATTCTCAGTTCTTATGAAGAACTTTTTGCATAGTAAAAAACTCATAGCAATAAAGGTTCAAATGTCTTTTAATGTTAAAGTCTGAGATGAGAGAACGAAGTAAAATAGTCAGAGAGCTTAACTTAAGTTTGTAAAGTAGCAGTCAAGTTAACCATGTACGCTAATGGTAATAAAATAACTATAGAATATGTCAATGGAAAGTAGATATTTATTAGCGCATGCCTTTTACATGACAAAAAGTTACGATAAAAAATAGAAGATGGATAAGAAAAGAAGTCTAAAGACTCAACTACATAATAAATCCATAAATAATAAATTCAAATTTATGTCCAGTCTTAAAAGTCTCCCATAAAAAAACTTTCAAACCAAATTCAACTGTCTAATATATACAACTAAGCTAAACAGATGTAAACGGAATAGTACAGAGACAAGTGCCAATGGCAATGCCGTATAACCAATAACCAGTGGAGAGATGGAGAAAATTTTAGCAACAATAATGTGAAAATCGCAACTCTTTTCAGCTTTCAAAGACATGCAGGGAACAGAGATAATAATATAAATGTTCATTACATTATGCATGTTGTTATTGACTGCCTTTTACTGATAATTTTGTTGCTCCTTCATCCTTGTTCATTGTTAGGCTTTACAATTTTCCATCACAATTCAATTATAGGCTAGTTTCTGTGTACAACACACGATACAACAACAATTGAATTCTTGTTCTCTCGGTTCGGCTGTTCTTCTTCATCGACTAAATATGTAGTTTATTTATTTATCTGTGAGCACGAATGATCATTCATTCGCGTACTTTATATATGTATGTATCTATATTACCGATATATTTAAGCACATGTATGTATGAATGCGTGTGTAGAATTGACAACTGGAATTGCTACTCACAAGTCAGTGTAGACTGCTGTCTTGATGCGTAAAATGTAAAAATGTAATGATGAGATGAGGCTCTAAAAAAATCGTCCGGCTAACAATAAGAGTGGAAGACCAGTGCATGTGTATATATAAAATTAAATTATTATTTATTATTATTAGTCGTACTTAGATCTATGTATATAAGTTGCAACAATACACAACCTTCCATATAATACGTACACAAGAGGATGCTATATGCTATGCATATCTACATATATACAAAAACAAGGACTCGTTTCTATCGTCTGGATGATATTGTCGTTTATTTTTTCTTTCTGTTCTTCTGCTCCTTCAAGTCGTCTTCTTCTACTTCTAGTTGTTGTCTCGTGTCGCCATTTCCCGACACGATTGGAATGTGGCGGTCAGTAGTCAATCGCAATTGTCAATCGTCAACCCTGAAAATTTGGTTAATGGTTGACGATTGACAAGTCACAAGACTGCTGATTACATTTAGGGAACCGAACACAAGACAGCAAGTCGATGCAAGAACAACTTTGAGAGAGTTTGAGATGGAGTTGAGATGTCTGTCGCGTATCTATGTATGTATGCATGTATTATGTATTATGCATTATGTATGCATACAAAAAACACATAAAAGAGACACCGGCAACATCATCCTCAATCCCCATCGTTGGAATTCCGCTCTTTGATTTACTACCAATATAAATATACATAATGTATACTATCAATCAATATACTGTGTATAGTTAATATTGTATACATAATATATTTTCTTACCATTATTATTATTATTATTATAATAAACCGAGGCAATGTCTCTGTAGAATAATAATTACTCTCTCCCTTTACACATACATTGTACATACAAAGACGGAACTGATTATCTTATCGAAGGAGATGAGGGGACTTGAAAAAGAACTCTTTAAAGGACTTTTCCCTACACAGCTCAGCGCGACGAATGCTGTTTTACTCTACAAATATCTACAAATCCAAATCCTAATGCCGATTTCAATACACAATCATTAACTCTTGTCGTCATCATATCACCACAATTTTATTTCCCTTTATTCTGTCTCTCCTCTGCTGTCCTAGATAGCCATTGCATCGGAAAGGTGTAGAAAATAGGAAGATTCTTTCACATACATTCATGTTATTTTGTACTTTGTATGTAAGTATGTATGTATGTATAGTGTACAGTATAATTGTCGGAACATCGCTTCCATGTATACAGAGAGAAGTAATATTGATTTTACTTTGTATTAACTTTTTGGCTCTGTAACGTTGTATTCCACTCGCATAGGTATTATACAACAAATGCAGTTTTACGCACTTTATGATCTGTGTATTATAGTTTTGTAGATGTGCAATAAAAACTTGGATGGATGTAGAATAACACAAAACGTACATGGTTTTTTCGTTTGCATGTATGCATCTTATATACACGATACAAGCCAACACTAAACGCATGAATTTAGAGACATGAATAACTAAATACTCAATGTTGTTTTAGTGCTCATAAGGAGAGATAATCATGAAAGGAATTAAGTTATACAATATCTACCTAGGAGAGATGAGACAGAGAAAAGGATTCTCTCCATGGGCCTTTCTTTTATCCTTTGACTTGATTCGACTCTTCCTCCTCCTCTCCTCCGTCGTTCTTACATATATGTATTTACTTCGTTCAACTTTTAACTAGCTGTAGATAGAGATGTGTGACTTTAATCGGAGAACCATAAATGTTGGCGACTTGAAAGAATTTATTATGGTGGTTCGATGGTAAAATATTAGTACACATCAGCCGAATACGCATGCATAACTATTTACCTTTGTGGGCTTTGGATTTAGTTTTGGTTTTTGGCTCGTATATTATCCATCTACGATAAGTTAAACGTTTACGAAATGTTAAAGACAAGATATTTATTATGCAATATGTGTGTGTAAAACACACACACACAATTCAATATCTACAATTCAACCCAATCCAATGCATTGTATGTATGATGAGGACTTGTGGTAGAATAATGTTTTTTACGACTCGGTCGGTTGTCGGTCGGATTTTCTGTGCGTAGTATATACTACATACATGTATTCTTATTTGTATGCTCGATAGCAATAAGATTCAATATGAATCTTACTGAACATGCATACATGTACATTGCCAAGATGAAGGTGAAGTGAACCCTTTTTGTTTTGCATGAATTGCCTTTTGATTGCATAACTCCCTACGAATTAACATCAACTCCTTATAGATACATATGTATGTATGGATCACATTTGGAGAAAAGGTATTTGAATGAATGTATGGATAGATTATACACATACGTACATTTGGTAGCTGCTGGACACAACTTGCCTCAGCCTGACCAGGATGAATACATTATTATTAATTAATAAGATTTTACGACTTTTAAGAAAGGTTCTTATTCCATGTGTCTGTGTCATTTTTATGTTGATTTGTTCATACATTTGCTCTTCCTTTAGTTTTTTCCGACTGGCTGTTCTAGTTTATAGTTATTACAATTGATTCTCCTTATTCTATTTTGATTCTCCCTTTGGACAAAAGTCAAAAGGGACAACAAAATAAAGCGACAAGTAGAAGTGAATATTAGTTAAAAAACGCAGAGAAAAATCTAAAGCCTACTGGAATACGGCGAATACGATACGAGAGCCTCTCGTCACTGAAAACTGAAGTGCTTGTGGAAATAAATAATTTCGTGTATGTATATAGATGATTTAGACATGTTTATAGTTGTATGTTTGTAGTAAGTTTCAGGAAAGTAGTCGCATGTAATTATATACACAAGACATACCTACCATACACAGCATACACACTGTACACATAACATACTACACACATTGTTGTGTGTATGTATATAATACATTATGCATAAAAAGTATGTTGGATAATGTATGCAGGCCTATTGTTGTTCCCCGGCAAATATGCATACTCGTCGCAGTCGTAGTTAGTTGGAGTTTGACTGGGATTTGGATTTGGATTTGGACGTGGCTCTTGAGGTACGCGTATACGTAATTCCGTATACATTATACATACATATATTATGCTGTATTTTGTACATATGTGTACAAAGGAGTCAGTCGGAATCTGAATCTGCACGCAGAACTTCTTTTTCTTCTTATTCATCTTCATCTTCATACACACGAAAGGATGTGCAGTGCATTGGATTATCACTTGACTCGAGAAGCTCAGTGAAACTTGTTATAATAAATGCGTAATCATTGAACACTCGCTAGTTTTTTTGACACGTTAGATTCAAGCGGTTTTATGTAATGTTCCATGTTTATACTGTCACTAGCTCTACTAATTGGCACACAATCAAGCAGAATCCACAAGAAGCAGGAGAAGAAGAAGTACAAGTATGTAGAAAGAGGAGGAGAAGGAGAGAAGATAAAGCAAAATGAATGCAGAATTACATGAAACAACGAAATTGGGAATTGAAAGACCAAACACTTGGCCTATCAACTATTAACTACATATCAGCAAATCGAACATCCACAAGAACATAACAATGTATATAAAAACACTTGATGCCTGCGAATCAATTCACCATTTAGAATTTACACAGTGAGGACATTATGTCAAAGGATTATAAGAAATATTAACGAGTCAGACAAAGAGAAAAAAAAGAAGAAGATCAAGGAACATGATTAAATTGTCTTTTCAATTAAGATTTGTGTCCTCGTGAAAAGTTGACTTTTATTTCCATCTTTTTTCTCGCAATATCTTCTCAAGTTTTTGCATTTGTTTCAAATGTCATCGGGTTTTAGGTAAATGCTATCCCCTTTGTTTCACATTTATAGGTGTAATCTTGCTGTTGGATTTTGTCAGCTCTGTATAACTGCAAGAAAATTTTGTTATTTGATGAACCTTCAAACAACTCTTTTGTATAATATCAGCAATCAACATGTGTTAAAGTGCTTAACATTTATCCACATTACGCTTAAACTTGCGCATTTATATTCGGAGTTTAGTGGGGAAAAGCATGCAGAAAACTATGCGGCAAACGATAAGTGGCCATAACAATAACAGTGATAATAATCGTAATTGGTGTGATTGTTTTAAATAACTAGAATTTGAGGCAGGGGCTCAAAGCCGACAATTATATAGTTCAATAATTATATGTATAATGTATAATGCAGTACAATCTACCCTATACATTATAATCCAAAATACAATGTTGATGGTTGTTTGCATGTATTTGCTGGTATTTGTGAAAAAATGGAAGTAGCTATACACACGATGAGGAAAAAGTCAGTAAGGAATATTTCTTGGAGAATTCTTTTAATAATTTTCCTGCTATGGAAGAAAAAGTAGCGAATGAGCCAGTAAAAAGTAGTAAAAAAGATTGAAGAAGAGTCAGGTCCATATTACATACAAGGTGTATGGTGCATGGATGGAGTATAGAGTATGGACATCATAATGGCTTAAGTTATGTGCTCAGGGAACTCTTCAGAATAAATTTTAATAAATGAATAATTATTATTGCTAACGAAAGGGATATGAGTAGAGTAGCAGTCGCAGACGTAGACGTAGTTTTTTAATGTATGACTATAGTTATAGTTACAACGTAGTTAGTTGTCGATGTTATGGTATTGTAGAGTTGTAGATATCTCTGCACATGTGTGTATGTGTATGGGCAGTGGTCAATGTGTAACTATGTATAACTATGTATACTTACATTTATGTTCAGAGTACATATATATTATTTGTCCGAGTGCGTATTAAATTGTGTGTATGAAATACAGTCAGTCGTCAGCATAGCAAAAAGTTTTCTCTCTCACATACTGCTGTGCCTAACTATGTAAGCTTCGTCTTGTTCGGAAACATTGCGTCTTGTAAAATCTCAAATCTGAAATGAATTACATTCTTTCGTTCTGGGATTGTAGTTTGAATTATTGCATCATGAACTCACTCCTGTACACATTTTTTTCATGGTCGTTCTACTCTCTCCTCTGGAGATACTAGTTTGGGCCTCTCTTTTTACTCCTCGTCTTTATAATATTATACCCAATTCACTATCGCAAAGTATAAAATGTACTGTACACACAAACTCCTCGTTTTTGCTCTTTGCAATTAAAACATTTAAACTTTGTTGTTTTAACAACCATTGTCTCTAAAATAATTTTATCACAGCCCATAGTATTTTTGAGATGAAAATACGATCGACGAAAAATGTTTAACGGCTTATCTTAATTAATACTAAATAATACAGTATTTGGTATGTGCAATCTGGTATCTGTCAAATTCCGACGTATCTAGAGTCCACGAAAATTTGAAGGTAACCTTGAATCGAAAGCGATTGTATAATGTTTTCAGGTATTTCATCTGCACAATCTATCGTATTTTGAGGAATTAAGATTTTTCCTGAAGAAATCGTAGATAGATAGTTACATGTTCTTTTTCGGGTAATCCAAAAGCAAATGTGTCAAAGGGGATTACGTAAGGGACAAGAAATAAACCTGGATAAATCAGGATCCAGGAATATCTTTCAATACATTATTGAGAATGCCTATACATTATACATACATCGTACATTCTACATGTACAGCTGGGAAGAGGGGGGAATCGGAAGGGAAAACAAATTGATAAATAGAGGAGATAAGGAGCGATAAGCTATTCTACACACGGTGACCGAGTGCGCGGTTAGTTTTCCCTTGGTAAAACGGCCCTTAATGTTCACCTTCAAGTGTTGTGCACTGTCAAATAATAAGAGTTAGTTGTCGAAGGAGGAGGCAACATCAAGCGTAAAACGGACAAGGAGAAGAAGAAGAAGAAGGAGCAGAAGAAGATGAAGAAGGAGGGAGAAAAAAATCCCTCGCTCTTGAATCCCTTCCCTTTCTATATACATACATAAACATCGCTGTGGATGTTGCTTGCCATTGCCGTATCGACTGTGCCGTTGCTCCGCACCAAACTCACGGGGCATACATACATTCTCAAAAAGAGAGGGAAGATGATCATCAGGAAGGAGGAAGGCTAACGTAGGAACAAAACGAGATGAAAATTCGGAGGGATTTTTATCCACCATCCGGAATCCTTCTTCGTCTTCGTCTTCATCCTCTTGTACATTCATTTGAACATACGCCCTTGACATGGACCGTGTACCATACAAATACAATGTAGTTGAACGTACAGGCATTTTTAGTTACATTCCCTGTCTGTCCCACTGCTGTGTATCGCACTTGTGTTTATGTATGTATGTATGTACGTATGTATGCTGATAGTATGTACATATACGCATACTATGTGTTGTGAGGCTCCTTTGAAAAAAGATAGAAATTAAGTGTCATGTTCTCAGAGCGCATAATACGCGAATGGATTGAATCGAAGGGTGTGTTCTTCTCTCTTTTTCTCTGTCGTCTTCTTCTTCTACTTGTACTCGTTGTATGCATTTCTGCGTTCCTCTGAGATTAGCCCTGCGGGCCCTGAATCGAGATGAGCGAGAGGAGAATGACAATAACTATTTGTGGACAAAAAAAATCCTTTAGGGCTCTTCTCTCTCTCCCTATGTATCTCTCTCTCTCTTCGTTCCTTACATTACAGACATATCTACACATATGATTCAATAAGCTACGTACATATATACATAACAGAGTTTTCCTACTACAATGCAGCGTAACGCTGTGCAATGTAATGTAATGCAATGCAATACAATATAATACAAGAGAGAATCTTTTCAAAGCATTAAGATGCTCATCCTCGGGTCCTCTTTCTCATTCTCTTGGAGGCATCTCAGCATAGAAACAACAGAAGAGATAGAGAGAAAGAAAGAGAGAGAGAGAATATAATGCACTGGAGATTTGTTCTTTGAAACTCCTCTGACGTTATAAAACACAGTCGTCCGTCCTTCTACAGTTATGATGCCCAAATGTGTACACACATAATGCATACATGTATATAGACATATACAAACACCTACCTGTTGGATCATAGAAATAAATACCTCCACATTGTATTATTGTTCTCTGTATATTATGTACACGGGACTCTAATAGAGAGAGGAACATAAAGGAAGGAGAGTATATATAATGTAATACAATATAATAGGGTAGAATATAAATAAATACATAGTACGGTGCTAAGGCATGGCATAGTTTCTTACCCTGGCTGTAGCCCAGGGAGATGGCAATAATTGTAATAGTAATGGTCGTATAGTATAGTGCATGGCTGTAGCAGCAGCAGTAGTAGTAGCAATATAGCAAAGTTAATGCCAGCAACAGCAGCAATATGTAATAATCATGATAGAATGTGTAGTCCGTAAAAAGAATAATAAAATATAATGTATAGCTAACTAACCTCATTATGCTCAGATCGGGTGGCACTTTTTTCCCTGTCTGTCGAATGAATGCCAGTATGAAAAATGAGGGGATATTATTATTACCATCATATTTCTATACTTATATGTTATACATGCAGTAGTGCCTCGATTTGGGCGGCTTATCCATACATTCGTCACCTAACGTTACAATGTAACACGCAAAAAGGTATTATGTAACGAATACAGCAAGTTTATTTAAGTTTGAGTTTGCTTAATATTTGCCTGAAATATTTGAATTTAAGGGGGAAATTTATGTAACCAATATTGTATCATCTGCGGAAGAACCATGAAAACAATGTATGCATCACATTTTGTGAACGTCATTTATATTTAGGCCCTACTGTATGGGTTAAGAAGACATAGAGGACATAAAATGAAGAAAACCTGAGGTCTATGAATATTTTTTATTGTGTATGAAAATAAGTGATATAGAGTCGTGGGAATAATAGACTTGATATAGAGAACTAAGACCAACAACCTCCGAATAAAAAGTATGGATGATAGTCGAATGAATGTCATTGAATTTGATAGAATGAAGGCATAGCCCAAATATACATTCCGTGTATTGGTTTAACATACGCTTTTAGAGTACAAACACAATACCTTATACCGCATGTACATAATACGCATGTGAAGAAAAGATCTCCTGGAAGGAATTCTCAAAAGGTTTAATTTAACTCCTTTTTATCAATAACTGCCGTAATCATCCTAAAATACACAGCCACTAGTGCTAAATTACTATCACTATACTATGTATTTACTACTGGTAATAGCAATGATATAAACACACGCGTTTGGTATTGGTACACTATACACTAATACATATGCATGCACATTGTACATCAACTTATCCGTATCTAAACTGTACACATTCTACAATACATAATACATTCTATTTCACCTCAAACTTGTTCGGTGTTGGGAATTGAGCTTTTAGTTAAAGCTGAATCGGCGCCAGCCGGAAGCTTTCTGACTTCTCTCTGTCTTTTATTTTTACTAATCCCCTTCTTTCTTTCTTTTTTTTCTCTCTCTCAAAAATATCAAACATAAAATAAATACTTACGATTATTTCAATGTACCGACAACAATCTAATTATTATTCTGAGAACTATAATGCATGATGATGAATGGTCGTCCTTGCTCGCTGGCTCACTCATTCACTTCAATTTAATCCATTCCCTCACTCCGTGTATACATACATACATACTACATATATGTATACACTCACTCTTCCACTCTTCTGGCTCGCTCGAGAAAAGGCTACTGTATTTGATTCCGTGGAATAACACACAATTTGCTTTATATATTAGGAGGTAATAATTACATGTATTAAACGAGAATTAAACTCCCCATCAGACAACAAGACAAGAAAATAACAGTAGACGAAGCGCACTTGTTACACTAAACCACGCAGTCAATGTCAAAAGTAAATGATCACGCAGAATTTTCTGCACATTTTTTAAAGCTTCCCCTTCCATCACCCTTTCTCTCTTTATTTTGCTAAATCATACATACGTACATACGAGGATAATTGATGAATCTCGGGATGATTGCCTTTTTTGGAGTAAATTGTGCTGGCGGCTGCTACATGTATAGGTTTTAGCTGAAAGTATGTATGTATTATAATTTTAAACTATATAAACATGTGTTGGCAATACCAACTTTTGGCATAACCTTACTGAAGGTTATGTACAGCAACAAATGGTTAAAATACAGTTAAAATAAATGTATACATAATTATGATTAAACATTGATATTTTCTATAGATTCACAAAAATGCTT
Organism: Sminthurinus bimaculatus; assembly: GCA_034698285.1. NCBI lineage: Eukaryota > Metazoa > Arthropoda > Collembola > Symphypleona > Katiannidae > Sminthurinus > Sminthurinus bimaculatus. The sequence continues at coordinate 15,040 of JAQIVE010000305.1, read as the reverse complement.
AGATAAAATACAAAACAACCCACAATTTTTTCCAGTGTTTAAGACTGTATTCACGCATGATGCGTAGTTTTCCAAGTAAAATCTTTACAAACGTTATAAGAGTTGGAAACCGAGGAAAAGACGTTGAAGTAAAAAATAAAAGGAGGTGGTAAGGATATGGAAACAAGTTCAAGGGAAAGGTGTATTATTTGTATTTGTATTGTTATTCTTGTGGTTAGTTGAGGTAGGAAAGATCCTTCCTTGTGGAAGGAGTGAGCAGGGAGTGATTCGAGGATTCTTCAGAGTTCAATGAGTGTGTCTGTGTACACACAAATTTCTACATAGCTCGTCTATTAACTTCTGGCAATATTCGTGAATGTATACGTACAATATAAGTATTTACAATGTCGAATACAGCATCCACGTACATACATACACAGATAAGTATGTACCATGTATTATTCGAACTATATAATAGTTGAAAAGTTGAACGGCTCAAAGTGGGAAGTGTTTAGCTTGGCTTTTGTGATTGAAGGGAATTTGTTATTGGAAGAATAGAAGTAATAACAATAATAATAATAATAGGAATAATATTCCATGAAAGCAGCAGCAGCATCAGCACCAGAAGTACAGAATACAGAACAAGGAAAATTTTGTAAAGTTTTTCTTTTTCTTTTTGGTTTTGGTTCTCCAAAGAGGAAGGCCAATCATCAATCAAGAGTGACGAAGACCCTCGTCTCTCGCTCTGCATGTATATTTTGTACAGATATTTTCGATGGATCTTGTAAAGATGTATGTATTTAATGTTGTTGTGAGCTGTGTTTGTGTGTACTCAATTATTATTTTCATGTTAACGGAGAATCGGTCATTTTATGTACAAGACAGGAGACAGACAAAGAAGGAGAGAGAGAGAATAAGAAGAATGAGAAAATGAGGAGGAGAAATGACTATAGACACATGAAATTATTAAAACTCTGGGTGCTAACAACCATCCCTGACCATTGCGGATACGGTCAATTTTTAGTGATAAATGTCTTTCACAATGTCCAAAATGTTCAACGATCGACGTTGGCTCGTCTACGCACATTTATTTTGTAGGAATAGCCATCAGCTCGACCCATGTTCCCAGTTAGCGAGGATGCACAATCTATAGTATAAAATGGTGCTCTGCACCATCACACCACCACAAGTCCAAGTCCCATTCGATTATAATTGATAGTTCTGAGAAACTACTGCTGCTTTTTCACAACATGATTGCTACATACATGCAGCAGATATTTGGAGAAGAGAGAAAGAGTGGAAAAGAGTGTGAAAATTGTCGAAAGTCGGTTGATTGAAATGTTTATAAATTTTTTTTTCAACTACGCGCAATCCTCTGTATTGTACGGTATACGTAATACATATACATATACTTACTTGTAAATGTACAAGATCTCGTAACGATGCTTGTAAATTTACAAAAATATCCTGATCCTCATCCCTGTCCGCTGTCCGTCCAACCATTTGTCTGTTGTACACTTGAACATCCTATCTTACACAAAACACAACACATTGGTTGATGGATAAATGAGGCACATCATCATCAGGATCAAGCTTTTGAGCCCTCTTAAACCGAGGAAATTGCTGTTGTATCAGCATTACGATTACCCATTTGTATTGTATATTATCATCATTTTTTGTTTTCTAAAAAAAGAAGGGGGGTGGATGAGAAACAAATGAAAAGTTATTTGTCTTACAAGTAACAAGCCATCTTTGCCTCTGTCTAACTATCAGGACTCTCTCATAATAATAATAATAATGTCTGTTTAATAATTCTCTTCCTTTTTGATCTAACCCCAAGATAAACTTATTTATTTGTTTGTCCCACAGAAATTCAATTTCAATGTCCAAAATAGGAAAAATACCTAAGCTTTGAAGACATCTACGTTTGTAACATGAAAAAGTCCCGAAAATCATGTTCATAATTTTAATCCGAATTCCAAAACAAATATTTTTCTTGCAAGTCTTTTGCGTTTGAACAAGGTTTTCATATAAATCACACAAGGGAAAAGGGAAATAAAAAAGTCAACTGCAGAGTAGTATATGTATGTATGTGTAATACACAACAGAAATGACAATTAAAAGGTTGGTCTCCCTCCATCACATCAGGTATACACAAAGAATTCCTCCGAAAAATTCTTCATACATAATAGTTTTAATGAAAAGACATAGCCCAAGGATCTCATGTCACGATAGACATGAAGAATGGCATGGTATTGCGTAGATACAGGAAGGAGAGAAAAATACAAGGAAAAGAATGAGCAAAGGAAAAAATTCTTGAGCCATTACCTTTTTTCCCTATCTTCTCCTTCATGTCAAAGAATGAATGAATTTTTTTACCTGATTCATACTTTATAGTTTATGCTTCATAAGCAACAAACTATTACCTAATAGCCATACCATCGTAACATACACACACATATTATCACTAGACAAATGTTTCTAGTATAGTTGTACATATATACGTATATTTTATTCAGAATGTATGAATTATGAATAAAAAAACTTCCATGTGGATTTTACACATCCTGGAGAAAAAGGGGCAATAAGCAAAAGCAAATACACAAAACATGCATACATTTATTAAATTTCATACACACACATAGGTAAATAGTAAATATCTATGTAAACTTGAATTCGGATGAATAATGAAGTCAGAGAGAAGCAGAACGAAAGCTTAAAATCCACCATCCCAAGCTGATAAAAACTGAAAAAAGCTATATTATTTATCGTGTAGATCTATCATGTAGAAATAACAGAAGAAAAAGAAGAAGACGAAAAAGAAAAAAGGAAGAGCAGAAATATTTGGTAGTAAATTGAGGAAAAGCCCTTCATTGGAATTTCCCCTTTTGCCTTTTATTTATGCACCATTAGACACACTTTGGCTTTGATTTGGGGGTTTTGGCTCGTTGCAGTGGTACAGATAAATATCTGTACTTTATACAGAAAATACAGAAGCAAGTGGAAGAAAATAAATAAATATGTGTGTACACACACACGCACTTTCAAATCTTTATTGTGTATATAAGTATACTAAGTATACTTATTGTATATTGCTTTTCACTCGTGTATTTTACATAGATAGATACATTGCATGAGTATATAGCTGCATGTGCATGTGTTTGTGTGTGACGCCACTGTCCATTATACAATTTGTTTTATAGGGATATTAAACTAAACTCATCATAAATAAAGACACGACCGACGCGGAGTCGCGTGTAGACTGCGGTTATATAAATACATAAATATTTCGTATGGCTCAACAGAAAGTGAATAATTATAATATAATGTGGAAGGATGGGGATAATATGAAATGATTATTTATTCACTTTTTATGTGAGCATGTGTCAGACTTACCTGTACATAAATAATAGACAGATGTACATACAATATACATACATACATGTATAGAGGAGAATCAGAATCATGGATCGTTATTCCTTATTATGTGCCCAAAGAAAAGTCTTCTTCTTCTCCTCCTTCATCTTCTTATTCTTCGTTGCAGGTGCATCATACATATAATAATAACAATAATGTGTTATGAACGACATCCAAATAGTTTTATGCATATGTACATATACACGCACAATTTTTAGCATACCTGAGGAGCAAATGGAAAGGATCCTTATGTTTGTAGTTTGTACCTACTCTCTATGTGTATGTTCATAGTTCATCCATACATAAGTATTGAGTAGTGAGTGGGTATGCAGGAGAAATGTCTGAGTGGCTGTGCTGGCCATGTTGGTGTATTAATAGAAAGCTGTTTGGTATGACAATGATTGGAATAAGACCTTCAAAAAATCCGCAGGGGATCCAAGTAAAATGTCGCCAGCATGTGTTCACTATAAACGACAGTTGTCTGACTCTCAAACTGAACGAAGAGTCCGTGAGTTTATATATTGCTCCGTCTCTCTCTCCGTCTTTCGTCCAGAGATTTCTTTCTTCCACAAGCACAACAATATTACAATATACATAATGTACGTAGGTATGTATGGTCATGAAAGATCTGCATATTTTAATGATTTCTATCTGAGCAATAGAAGTAACCTGTGCATGTGCGTATATGAAAATAAAGATGTACAGTACAGTACCACTGAAGATGATGATAAGCTTGTACTGTACAAATTTACATTGTGTTTTGAGTTTTGAGCATACCTTATTGTATGTATGTACTGTACAGGTACTGAAAGTAATAACAATAACAATAATAATCGAAAGTTGAGCATAATGCTTCAACAATTTTTTATACATATGTATATAATGTATATTATATTGTATTGTGTTATCATCATCATCATCCCCTGGAGAAAATCTTCAAGTCTAAGTCATAGTCCAAGTGACTTTAGTTGACCCTGTTCAGCCCTCCATTCTCAATTTTGTAATTTTGACTTTTGACGAGTCACCTCGCTTCTTGGTAGTCCCAAAGCATTGCAATGGCATTGCTGTGTAAATTGTAAATATCTATGTTTGAATCATATATTATTATCTTTAGCATTTTTACTCACATTAATTTACATTAAAGGAAAAGGAAGACTGGAAAAGTTGACAAAACTCGAGAATGTCTCCGCTGTGATGTCCTTTATAAGTCGTAGTGTAATAAGTTAGGGACATTATAAAAGGAATTATTTATATTGTCCATTAGACCAGTAAAAATTAAACAGGTTCACGTATAATACTCTCATGCATATTTTATGATTATACAGTATGCAGCCTAAAGAGTAGATAGCAAGTGTATAAGGGATAATGATGAAATATCCGAAATGTTCGTACATGTACATTGTACATACACAGGCATGAGGCTTATGACAATGAAAGATTAACACAAAACTATGTACACCTTCCACCTGTTCACTTTTGACTCCTTCGAGACTTGTAATGATCCAGTCTCAGTATGTACATTACATACGTATCAGTACAGGCATGAGCTTGTATTTTAATTTGACTCTCTCAATCACCTTCAAATCCTCACAGACAGAAAGCAATCTGAATCTGAGGTACATACATACATACATATGTATTCTATAAAAAGTAGAATTCGTGATTATTTCTCCAGTTGTGTCATAACAATAAAATATCATTTTAATCACAGCTGTGGGTAAGTAGAGAGGATAAAGAATTTTGTTGAAAATCAACAGCTACAAAATAATCTTTCCAGTTTGACTGTGTATGTACAGGGTGACAAATAATTTCTGCAACAAAAATGAAACTTTTATATCTCGACAGGTATTAAGCGAATGAACCTTAACCTGATACAGTTTTAAACAGTGTCCTTTCTATGCTAGGCACACATGTAGGAACTCATATACAGTTAACCAGTTTTCGAAATACAGTCGAGAAAAAAACTTTGCTCCAAAAAATCTTCCCATCACAACCAAGAAAAATCGAACTGCGAATATTTTCATTCACACAAAACGTTTAAGGTGACAACATGGAATACTAATTGTACTGCAGGCTGGTAGAACAAGAGCCGAACTATCGCAGGTATACCCACTCCGGCTCCTAAATGTTTGCGCGTACAGAAGATTTAGGTGAAAACTTAAAGTAAAATTTTCACAAAAATTCTGTGCCATCTGAACAAATACTTGTACAACATAGTAATGGCAGCAGAGAGACAGTACGAATAGTCCTCAAATGTGACCTTAAGACACGCCCTAACAGAAACTGTCATGATCAACATTTGGTTACAGCTCCTTAGAAAACGATAAAAGAAAGAAGCAAAGTACTCTGAACACGGTACGCAAATCGCCAAGTCTCTCTTCAGACAAAAAACTTTCATAGGTAGAGGAGGGTTACGATTCTCAAAACAATCATGTGTATTCACTCAGATGTGCTCTTAATAAAAATTATACTAGATGGTTATTTGCTTAACTTCTTCTAGGTCTGTCATGGTTTAGGCCAGATTGTCCAATATTGAGTGTTTTCATCTCAAAAGGCACAAAGATCGAGGGCAAGCAGAATGTTGATAACATCCCATTAAAGGTCATGCATCCCTCGAATGAAACTAGGTTTCAGAAGTTTCGTTGGACTTTCCAGGAAGTTTTATCAGGGTGAAGTAAGGAAAAAATTGTTGCAAACTACATGTGACCCCACTTTTCCGGCACCATCTTTCGGGACTAATGGTCCCTGTTTACGCCTTTATTTAAGGACATTAATTTTAATGCGTGGTCTGTTGCAGAGGCCAAAGTCTGCAGTAATACTCACCGGAGTTTGGTACCGATCGAAAAACTCCAGAGGGAAAAATAGAACAAAATGTCAACTTGCGATTTGCGTACCGCCATGGATTCATGGAGGTCAAGATTTTGGTCTCGTAAAAAGATAAATGGTGACAATGTTACGTGGTAAAAATAAGTTGTAAGCCACACATTGTACTCTGTTTAAATTTTAAATATGGGCAAGGTTCTCTAAGAAAAACTCAAGATATCGGGAAAAATGTTTGTTGCAGAAATTATTTGTCACCCTGTACATACGCCGCAGAGTATATCGCACAGTATATGCACATAAATGCTAACCTGGTACCAGGATATTGGAGATATGCATAATATAGAGGAGCAAAGGAAGAACACACAAACAGTCAGTCACACTTAATACCTTTGGAAATGAAGTAATTTGCATGTAAATTTAAGGGTTAAGACATGAATAAACCAATCCCTAAAATTATATATTCATCATTTTGACTGATGACTATCTTTCGCTGCATATTAATATGTTTTAGGATAATATTATATTATACGACTATGTGTGAGATATTCAATCTAGACAGAGGAACTCACCTGACAGACTAACCAAAATTTATTGAATCTTCTTCCCTACACCACAGCCGCATATGATATAATCTACAAATCCAAAATATCGTAAGGATATTCTATATTCAAGGGTATATGTGTTCCGCTTACTTACATGCTTAAGCTGATATCACTTTGTACCGTCATTTCTATTGAATTATTTTGCCAAGGGATAAACTAAGTCTGGTCTTTACATAATGTCTAAATGACCGATTTCAATAAACGTGTGTGTTTGTGTGTGTATTACACGTATGAAATCCATAATATTTACATATTGTGCAGAGAAAATCGTGGTTTTGCAAAAAGAATTTTTAAATGGTCGAGTGAGAGAGCGAGAGATGAAAATATATGAGTGTTATTAAAAGGTCGTGGCTGATGACTGATGAATTTTCCCCGTCAGCTCCGTTTTGTATAAAAACAATGCGACTTGATGTTTTTGTCTGCATAAAATATAAAATATACAACATCATTTGATCGTGAAGATAAGATAGTTTGAAAAATATACACACCGCCTTATCTGCTGTTCATCCTTACAATGTAGACAAATTTAATTTTTCTACTTAGACATTAGATAGACATTTGTTATTGCTGCGTCTTATCGATAATATCGCAGTAGTACAATTTATTTTGTAAACTTTTCCGTGTTTTCCATATTTTCTGCTATATGTACTGACAATGCGATTTACTGTGTATTTGTTCCATGTACTTGCGACGTATTGTGCCGCATTGTGTAACAATAAATTATTTTAACTACCATAATTAAATCTTTATTTTTATCTTCAAGGATGTAATGCTGCTATCTAACAGAGAGTTAATATATGCAAAAGAGCTTGAGTATATACACAAAATGCATAAGTAATTTTTAAATTGTGTAATTAAGACGACAGCCAATATGACCATACGTACATTGTACATAAATAAAAATCAAACTTATCACAATACACGAGCAGGGAACCAAGTCTGCGTTTATCTCATTCTATATAACAAATGCCTTTATTTGTTAGAATCTTCGTCTTTTGAGACAAAAAGAATTATTTCGATGTATCTTTATGCAGAATGCAAATATATTTACACACTAAATGCTAATTTTAATTAGTAGCAAATAAAATGTAAAAGGTCTAAAATATTGCATAACGGGGAATAGAGAAAAACGCGAACTGCACTGTGTATATTATAATCAATGTGAAAGATGTACTTAAGTGAGGATGCAATTATTGAAATGTGTACATTTTTTCTCTTTACATTTCCCCATTATTATATACTTTGTACTAGAATAATAAAAGCAAAAGTAGGTATAATCAGCGTAGACTTTATTGTACTTCCACAGACCGAAATTGATTATTGGTCCGTGTGACTGCAGTAGAGCATCAGATAGTGAAGGCAAATTAAGGACGCTTTAAATATTACATTAGAATAGAATGATGTCTTAGCTTCCCTCTCGTTCATTTCCTTTCCCCATGTGGATAAAAAATAATTCAATCAGCATTATGCAGTCAAACGCAATATCATCACGCCAATCGCTTTTCTCCATGCTCCTATGCCCAATAATACACACATACATGGTGCTCTGAAAAGTCGTCCTACGAAAGGGAAAATGCGTATAGATGAGACAAAGTTACTCGGATACTAATTGTAGCTGACATGCAACCAGAAAAGTCGTCGTTTCCAACCCCTTAGACCCATATATGTACTTATAAATGTAGCTCCCAGAATTTTTCATTTTGTCTCAGAAGCTTGGACACTCTAATGGTCCTGTCATTGTCAGGCTCTCTTTTGGCTTTCAATTCCCCTTACTTGAGAGCAGCACGTTTTTCCATGTTATATCTACAAATAATACAAATTTTCCCGAAATAAGGGGTCTTCCATATTTTCTTCATTCTTCCTAAATATGTACATTGTTCCAAAAGGACATCTGCGTAATGGCATGAATCATTAAAGTTCTGGATGAAAAAATAATCATTTTGAATACCAACTGAATGGTCGCTTTGCAAATGGAGTTCAACTGATGACATTTCGAAAGCAAAAACAGTAACAAATTAAAGGCTATTGAATGCCAAAATGCCTTTCACTTTCACCAAAATAAGTGCACAGCTTTTTCGCTTTTTCAGTCTTTGTGCTTTCTCAAGCAAGTTTTGTACTCAATAATCTTGAACCTGTACAATATACAACACCTTATAAACATATTTCGTACAATGCATACAATCTGTAATCTGTAGTTACTAAAGATTCTCAAGGCATATAATTAAAAATTAACACAACGGAGGAAAATTTAGCAAACAGCGGCAAAAAGCATTTAGCTAAAAAAACTATTATGGTTTTCGATAGACTGCTAGGTCAAAATATGAGAAATTTTATGAATAAGGGAGATAAAACACCAGAGCCTGTCAGTTCATATGCGTGTACGGTGAACAGTAGATCTCTATTGCATACTGTGTACTATGTACATAAGTTGTACATTGTACATGCAGGAGTACAATCAGCTATTGAGATTTGAAAAATTGTATGCTTAATGCTGGGCTGTCGAGAGAGCTTTAGAGCTAAATAATTTAGTACCATCGCACTGCGAAAGAAAAGTCATAAATTAATTTAGTCAAGATTGTGTGCTGTACAATGAAATAAGTAGAAAGGGAGAAAAGTTACTGTCTTTGAAAAAATATTAAATGGGACTCATCATACGGTATTTGTAGTACATATATATATTATGTACACTCGAGTTATGCACGATGTCCGTATTACAACGTTTGTATTCCATGCATTGTAGCAAAGTTTTGCGGCTACCTTTTCTTAGCTCGTTTCTTTTCACAAATACTAAATGTGTGCTCTGTACATCAAGATAATATCTATCTTATATCTTATGCAATGAAAGATGGCTTACCACTGCTTCTAAATGACTGTAAATTGTGACCACAAATGCCCAACCAAAGTCCAAACATCCGACATCCGGAATTTGCTGGCTTTTTGGTGGTTCGTGGCAGACAGCATTTTTGAGATTTGGAACGGTCGGTATGTGCCTTCGAAAAATAAATGTTAAAATTATTTCGATGAAGGTGGCTATATTGACCTCCAATCTCTTATGTATTGTATCATTGAAGTCTCAAAGTCAACTTGGAATTAGAAAATTTACTATTTTTATAGCTGTCGAAATAGAAGAAAGTCTGGAACCACATAAACCTAAAGCAAAATGAAAATTTTGAGACCCTCTAGTTTTTTAAATTTTTGTTGCATTATGTAATAGTGCGAGAGTCTCTTTATTTGAAAGGAGTTAATTTTATAAAGTCGAACCAATTTCAAATTTCTTAGTTCCTTAAAGCCGGAATTACCTTTTCCCAACCCATGCATATTGCACATACATAGAAGCACATAATTTCAAAATGGTTGTCATTTGTATTGTAAAGCAATGGCCCGGAAGGCTAGCAGAGTGAAAGTATCTTGGTATGCATTTTAGTTTTTCTACTTTAGTTTTAGTATACCCTTGTACGTATATTGGGAGATTGAAGAAACTTGAAAAACAAAAGAACTTACACTCCAGTATAGTATTATTTCATTTTTCATGCTAAAATTCAAATGAGAAAAGTTTCCAACGTGTATATTGTTTTGAAATTCAGCCTTTCTCTAAATTTTGAAGGGGAAACTGACTACATATGAGAAAAAGACACGACAGTTCATTTACAAGCGTTTAAAACTATCTTTATGTATAAACGTACCTATGTACGTATACTGATAAAACATATTTACAATGCAAGCGTTACGCAAATATTACGGACATGAATGCGTGTAGACCTCTAAACGAAGGGCATGGTGAAAGTGTATGAAGTTCCACGTTAACTATCCATATTTAGTCGTTTTTGTCCTTAGAAGTAGTTGTAGTGTGAATTTAAATAGATCTGCCGAGTTCTGTTACCCTTTTTGACAATACATAGAGAACAAGCTTTGAAAAAGCGAAAGATGGTATCTTATTCAAAACTCAACGGCATAAGTATTATGGTTTTGAAATAATAGTTGGTGAAGTAAATTCGAGTAAAGTCGCGACTTTGCTAAATGGCAATAAAAAAACTCGGTGAAGATAAGTAGAATTTATTTAAAATTTACGACGTATATAGTTTGATGTAGTAGCATATATAAAACTTTCTCTTCGCTTCTGGGCAAACAAAAGAATCCCAAGCAATTGACCATTTAAGCCCATGCCAAACTGTTTTTCAGATGCTTTTAATAGTTAATAAAGGTTTCCGTTACGACTCTCCCGTTTTATGTGCAATTTAAATATAATCGACATGAGTGGATCCTTTGTCTCCCTGTCTCTATGTTTAAAGTGAAGGGCAAACAATAAATACATATGTACGTAGAACGTTAAGTGTCAACATGTAGTAAGTTGCGGGTTTTAATCTAAGAGTTTTAGGTTTCGTCATGCAAAATTTATTTCAGGTTTACCCTTAAAGCTTACGAGTAGTCCAATACAAGATCTCTACATAAATGATTACGATGGATTGATGGAGTAGAATTTCTTGCAAGAATAATCAAGACTCAATAATATCATACAACTGTGGAAACTGTGTGGATTCGACCCTGACATTCTTTTATTGATAAATGGCTAACCTTTAAATGTGTAAACACATGCATTTGGAGTGATAGTGGGCAAACCGAGATGGTTTTTTCGCTCTTCAGTTCCTTTTAATATGAGAGTTTCGGACCATTTGTGTCTTTGTCAGGAAATAAGGACTTGCCATTGATTGTTCAACAGAACTAAAGTGAAAAGCATGGCTGCCTACAAGTATAGTACAAAAATAACTTTTTACATCTTACATACAGTATGCGCTATAGAAATTGATCTCGTTTCTTTGACTCAAGAATTCTTGACTGAAAGTAGAGCTTTTGTATGTTTTTATAATTTCAACAGCTACTTCATAGCATGATTTAAATACGTATGTGCATGTTTCTAATATTGTATATTGTATGAATTATTATTGCGAGTAGTTACAGTACCAAATAAATTCAACATTTAAAAGTGATTCCCAAGTTTCTGCATTTAAATGGATAAAACCTACAAATTTTCCAATAAATATGTCGCTCATGGTTTTACTGGGTTTTACGCACAACATAATATACTGCTATGGATACACTGTAAGGGCGTAGTAATTCGCCATTGCCTAAGACATGGGGTCTGAAAAAAGAGGAAAAAAAGATTCTAGAAGAGCCTTAAATCAATCACATTATACACTCTGTCTAGTACTCTAAACTCTAATACACAGCGTGAACATTACTGATAGGAGCTTTTGTCACTGTAAATACCGAATATATAATGTATGTGTGGTGGGCTCCATACCCAAGGCCTTTCTCAGCCGTCCTCAACTCACAATTCAAAAATCTATGGGTATATAATATAGGTATTATTGAATACATATTTCAACGTTATGCATGAAAATTTTCTGGGGTCCATTTTGAAGTAAAAGTAAGACATTGTATGACGCACATGAGTGTGAAAATAAAAAATGAGAGAAAAGATTGTAGTCATGACATGTCTGGTTTGCATATTCTGATAAATACATACCTACTACATATGATAAAATATAAAATAAACAATAAATTTATGCATGTAACACATTAATTCTCATCTCGTTACAACCGCCACATAAACCAGCAGTAAGGCTAAAACGTGAATGAAGAAAGTGAGTACATATGTATAGGTTCTTGACAATGACAGCGCAGGGAAATGGGGAGAAACCCCGTATTAAACTGGAATGTCGGAGATATAAAAAAACCTTGAAGATAAGTATTTTTAACGCAGAAAAACACAAACTTTAAAATTTTCATTAAAACATCTCTAAGGCTATATGATTCATGTGCTTCCGAGAGAAGTGTCGAGAAACTTTAAATGAACATGAGAGTGCATAGTTATAGTTTTATTTCAGAGTTCCCTTAAATTTTATTCAGAGTAATAGCTAGTATAATATGATATAACGTAGCGCTTACATTTCCTTTCGTATATAATATTATAATACATAATCTGTTTCCATAATAGGCAACATAATATTTTTTTATAATAATAAATATTACATTACTATTCTTAAATTTTCAAGCTTGCATCTGTATCATCGAAACCATGCTGGAAAAGCTGCATTTAAATTATAATAGTTGTCTATAAGTATTTATTTATAATGCTGATATTAATAAATAATCATGTAATTTACTATGCATTCGTTTTAAACATTAAAACAAAGAATAATAATAATAATAAACGATAAAATGGGGTGAAATGCATACTAATATTTAAATACCTTTTCATTTATAATGTATTTCTTTCATTAATGTATATGACGGTTCTACACCTTTCTTTAATTCATTCACCCATAACTGATTTCACTCGCACAGTGTACAAGTATAGTTTTATTATACAAACCGATTTTTCAGTATATTTATTAAGTATTTTGTATTATTATTTATCATAATATATTGTTTCATCGTAATTATCAATAAAGCTTGAATATCGAGATAACATTATAATAATTACTATATATAGGTGTATGTATACTTAGATATATGTAATATATTTATATCATCACTTTCCCCTATTTCTGCTATATCATATTATTATAGATACAAGTGTAAAAAAAACAAACGTTAACAGTTAAGCTTCATAGCATTTTACTAGTTACTTTAAAAAAATTTAACAATGAAATGAGAGTAGGAATTAAACTATTATGTAATATTATACGTTGTATGTAACATGGATAGCGTTATATTTGTAAGTTACAAACTAATGAACAAAGAATACAAGCATAAGAAGGAAATGCAGTAAGTTTTTACAATCCACCTTTTTTCTAGATTAGCCAAGTAAAGAATATGTAGTTGTAGTATGGTGAGTAGTGAGTACATATTTACTATACAAAGAAATGATCTTACATTCAAATAATAGAGTGTACTTAAACTGCCCGTAAAATAGTACCGTTTCGTTTTTAGCAAATCGTCGTTATACTTGATGAAAGTACAATCTAGGATTTTCTTGTCTAAAGCTACAAGCTACAAGGGCGATTAGTTTACATGTACACTTACTTCTGTTAAACTTTTGTACACATTTTCTTTCCTGGGTTATCTATCAGTAGTTGATTGCAAAGACTTCTTGAAAGTCCTTTATAAATAAATTTAACCATTAAAAATTATAAACACAATATGAACATGGTTTATATGTAAGCAAATTTGGTATCTTACGGCTCGTTACAATTAGTATTTTGCGTGTGTCGTTCTACAGAAGTCTTGTAAAAAAGTATTGTATTTACTTAAATATTTGTTCTATGATTTATCGGCTGCTCTGCTTTGGTAAAAGAACGGGAGACGTTAAAACAGGGGTTACAACGTAGTTAACTATGAACTATGAAATGAACCAAACCGGCATTTTTATTTTATAAGGAACGAAAATGGCTTTTTATCCCTCCATTTTATAATGGTACATTATAACAAGAAACAGAGAGAATCATCTATGTATAATATGTTACTTGTCTTTGTAGTTGTGTTTTTCAACTACTGAACACTCATACAGCATACAATGAGAAATTGGCAACAAATATGTAAGACTAAACATTGCATTTCATCATGGGCTTTGTGAACATTTTTAGCCCCTAAGTAAATTAAGGGATAGAACTCAAAACATTTTTCGATGTTATAGTATCAATCCTGACTTTATAACAGTTTTTCAAAAACTTTACAAAAGAAAAGGGCACGGTCGTAAAAAAACAAAGACACAATATCGGCAATAGCATCAGATAAAACTGACCGATCAACTAAATGTATAATATTAAATACCTAACAATAGCTATACGCAGGAATGTTTGTTTTTAATACAAAAAATTAAGTTATTCAATTATTTTAAAATGTATTTGAGCTTAAAAAATAAAGTAAATTTTATTTAATAACTAAAAGCTTAAATTATTCTCCATAATGTTTAAGTTTTTTAATTATAACTAGCCATTATAGTTAATTTATAAGAAATTATGCTAATATTAATGAAAATAATAAATTTATTAAGAAAAAGTATAAAATTAATCTAATGGACTGAGGAAGAAAATAGGTTTAAATTATTAAAAAAATCCTTTATATTTCTTTTAGTATTAATTTACCTAATTTTAACAAAACTTTATGTTTATATACTAATGTCAATGGATTGGATCTAAGTTTAATATTAGTTTAATTTAATAATATAATAGTTGATAAAATAATAAATTAATATAGCTCTACTTTTAATAAAGTTA